>BSSO01000122.1:0-46118 GCA_030267885.1 Mesembryanthemum crystallinum | reverse complement strand
GAAGGGGGTAAATGGGAGGGTTATATCAGATAAGGGGTATTTTTGTCCAAAAATTATGAATTTGACCGGAAAATAAGAAAAGTGGCCGGAGAGGGGGTATTTTAAAAGGAAAATGCGATATAAGGGGGTTTCTTACAAGTTTTTTTTTATAGGGGGGTTTGTCACAAGAAATGTACTATATAGAAGGGTTGGCGGCAAATTTTTCTTTTAGTTAGGTTAAAACATGAAAACTTTGATGTCCTAAACTCTTTCATTACTACAGTATCTTTTTTCAATCCAATTTTAATTCAAGTGTTTGGTAGGACATTCGTTTTCCAAAACACAACATGATTTTAATTTTTAGGGTTGATCATTGATGTCAATCAATAGTAAATTGTGTTATAAGATAAAAAGTTAGTTGCGGAACCGACCATTACTAATAGGTGAAACTTAGAGAAGTTCAAAGCAAACTCGACCACTAGGCCAACACATCACATTTGCTCCCTTCTATCTTTAAACTAGCCAAGTATACTCTTGTCATTAAACTTCTTTTATATCTGAAGGGGAAATGAAACTTTAATTCCTTCTCTTACCCTAAATATATACTCTTATCAGTCTTATGTCCTAAAATATCAAATCGAACAGATTAATATACCAATACTTCAAGCTTAAGATGTCAAATGCTAATGTATGATCACCTCAAAAAATAAAAATAAAATGCTAATGTATGATTTTAGCAAACATTGAGAACACAATTAAATTGGGGGGATGGAATAAACACCCCATGGTCAAATTGGGTATATGAATATCCTATATGTGAACATTATACTACAAAAACATATTTATGAAGCAAATTTATATTTACACCTTCAATAATCATTAGAGAATCCCAAACTAGGCTAGATTTCTTTCACGTTCTTAGGGAGCTCAAGTTCTCAGCAAGACTTGAGCTCGATTCCAATGCTCAACAGCGTTCGAGCAGACTCTAACACCTTATCTCCTCCCGCTTCAGAGACCTTCTCCCCATCAAGATCACCGTTGACATTCTTGGAACACTGTGCCGGAGGTCCTTGGTTTGATGAGGGCGCCTTGGCGTCAGATTTCTGAATTGACATGGCGTTTGCAGTGGCTGAGTCAACGACCGGGGCGGGAGATTTGGGCGAGCCATGACGCTTCTTGGGAACCGGCATGTCATGGTCGTGCTTGCCTTCGTAAGTAACTATGAAGGCTGTTGAATTGTCGGTAGCCCTCTCGACGTGCTTGCGAACAGGGCATCCGGCTGATGAGCACCTATAGTAGCTCCTGAGAAACCCAAGTAGCTATCAGATAATAGATTACTCAAAACGTTCAATTATTTGCAACAACCAATTAAGCATAAACATTGACAATAACCAATCTTAAAGCATAGTACTTTACTCTTCACTACTAATAATATAGTCTGAAGCAAACATAACCGCAAACAAGAATCAAATTTTAGCAAATCTCACAGATGAAAAAGAAAAAACGCGAATTTTTCCAATCATGTCAGAACCACCTGCTTTTGTGGCCAAATACAGTGCTACTATTATTTTGTTAACATGCACTGTTTAAGTAAGCCAAATACGTCATCTTACAGGGGAAACGACACAGCTGAATTACAATTGTCATCATACATGTCTAAGTCTAACCCATATGGTTTAATGGTAGAGAAGGGCATAAATAGTAGGGAGGTTTTAAGGGCAAAAAATTTAGACATGCAGCCCATACCACCACATGGATATAGTATATCCAATATATATAAGAGTATAGCCAGCATAAAGAAGCGAAATTATACCTTGGATGTGGATTCCCTTTAACCATCTTTTGCCCATACTTGCGCCATCTGTACCCATCATCACTCAACGATCCCACATCACCAGCTGCATGCACAACAATTTTAGGCTCTTTGAAAGTCCTGTAGACAACATCGGAGTATGCTTTACCCCTTTCTTTTATCCTGCACATCAAGTGACTAATGAGAGTGAATCTTAAGAGAACACTTTAACAAAGAAGTAGTGTTTTCTTTCAGCAAGGTTGCTAAAAAAATAATCAGGAAGCTCATGGTTAATAAAGATGCCTTCTTTTCTTCAATGGGGCAAGATCACGCTCCTTCATGGGATCAGTCATGGTAAGTTCATTAGAGTTATTGGATCTACAACTTTCTTCTTTAGCTGGAACTGTTGCTGCCTCACTCTCAAGTCTGATCAGAACAAGCAAACACAAAATATCAAAATAGTCAAAACGTGTATACAACAATTTAACAGAAAAGGATATACAAAGTTTATCAAAATCAAGCTTGCCTCGGTGTTGGATCAGGTGTCATTGTCTGTTGCTCCCCAACATCTCTCTGTGATGTGCTAGCAGAAGTATTCAGGTTGTTGTCGAGGCATTCATGAGTCGACGATTTTACTACTTGTTCAAGTTCCTTCTTATCTGTACAGTTATGTGGCTCAACAAGCATTTTTCCTGACATCTCACTAGATTCATTCAGTACCACAGGTGCAGCAGATGGTGCATCCCTCTTTCGGCTTGAACCCTTTAGGTTTTGAGGTGGATCATGATTATGGTCACCCTTATAAACAACTTCGATGATTTCGCCAGAGACATCCAAATGCTGAACCTTCTTTTTCGCAAAGCAATTGAAATACGTGCATCTATAGTAACTTCTAGAACTTCCAGAACACTTCACCTGCTTTTGCCCATACTTTCTCCAACAAAACCCATCTGGCTTGGGGGTCTTGGGAGTATCATCGCCCCGTTCATCAGTTTGGCACGAAGTGTTTCCCAGCTTCGCGTCTACCTTATCAACTTTTTTCTCCTGAGCTACTGGACGTAGGGTAACAGATTCATATTGCATGCCACGGATTTTCTTGCCTGGAGTATCTTTGGAAGATATTTTCCCTGTCCTCTCCTGTACACGGTCTTTATGTTGCGGCAATGATTGTGTTTGTTCTTGTTTGACAACAGATGAACTTGGGGAAGATGATTCAGATAGTTTCGTTGGAGGTGGCTCAAATGAGGGCTTTGCCGACTCCGCTTGAAGCTGCATCTGAGCACGAGCTTCAGCTGCTTTAGCAGTAACACTCGCCAATGCTTCTTGATGAGACATCCCAAATTGCCCCTATTTGATCATAAGGAGAGAAATGCTGCTGAAACTTATCGTCAACAATTGAAACTTCAAAAAAATGTTTGGATATAATGTTGATGCCACACCATTACTGGTTTTATCATGACTATACCCCCCAAGTTGTGAACACAATGGAGGCGTTTACTTGGATGTAATGAATATTATAATGTAATGAGCGTTTTGCTATTAAAAGAATTTATAGTTGTTAGATTTGTTGTAAACATCACTACATCTAGTCATGTAATGATGATACATTGGTTATTTTAAAGCAATCGTGAAATATTGATTGATATAATCGATTACATCTTTCTCAATCACTCCCCTCCTCATTTCTTTTCCACTACTACCTCTACCTCTACTTACTAACATGGTGCATTACATCACAATCACAGTTACCTCCAAGTAAACGAGCCCAAAGAGTTTTTAACATAGCATACACATGTTCCCAGATTTCCGCATATGAATCAAGTCTAGACAAACGCAGGCTCAGCTATACAAACAAAGCACCATAAAATCTTTTCTTTTCAGAGTTCTAAAATGTCTAAGTATTGCCACATGTTGATCTATACTGAATCATGGCATCAAACATCACGTTATTGTGCTTCATGCTTATATATGTTGTTGTATCTTCACATCATAAACTCATATCCAGCATTGTTAGCTTTGCACCACAATATATAACTTGCAAGTTCCTCTAGAATGAGTTTCAACACATACTTCATATACAGGCCACATTATACTGTTGCAAATCCCCCTTTAGTTGTAGTGAACTTGAGCACATGCCTCAATCATGGATCACTTCCTCACACGGTATGGTATGGCCTCTAAGTTTGTCCATCGAATATTAGTTTCTCATTTCTTTCGTAGCTGCTGGTCCGAGGTCATCGTTAATGTCACTTGTGGGGCATATCCCAATGTAATTGGAAGGCGAAATGGCAAGGTATCAACAGTTGGGAAAGGATACACGTTCAAGCAGTAGACGGTTTCAAATGCGGCATTTTATAAATCAAAGCTAAATACTCGGTTAACCAACAGCTCATAAACCTCAATTCATCAAATGAATACAATGGCAAACAATCAATATTCAAGATCATGATTTAAAAGGTACTATACATCAAGTACATTGAACATGAATCCTTGTACAAGTTCTATGAGGCATTGGCTGATATATATTACAAAAGACTTCCATATCAACTCGACTTGATTAAGGGGAATTCTCCATAATTCATATAAGAAAATCACACTGAAGTAATTTCCCACAACAAAAAAACACCCATTTAAAAAACAGTCAAAACAAAATAATATTTTCACCCAACTACAAGTCCAAAATTGGACAACTTCTGTCAACAAAAAATTTCAGACTTTCCAACCTAACAGAGATTCACAATTTTTAGCCCAAAAAAGCACAAGGGAATTCATAGGGTGACCAAAAACACAATAAACATCAGTCACAGAACGTCTCTCAACAGACCCTAATTGCAGAAAAAATAAGATTAACAACAAATATAGACAAAAAAAAAATATTACACACAACAAACAAGTAAAAACCCTTCAACAGTACAATTACCAAAATGGGAAATTTAAAAAGGGAAGTGGGTAAATTTACCTGAAACCCAAGATTTTTGACTAATGGGTTAGAAGAAACAGCGGAATTAGCAGCCACAACCCCTTCAAGGAGCTGAGAGAAAGAAGGGTAACCAGACCCACCGTTGTTCGAACACAAAGTTACCGACTTTGGATCAGAAGATGAAGCACACAAACTGGGTTTTTGAGAAGAGGGAGAATCCAATTCTGGGTCTTTTTCTTTCTGGGTTTTGTTTGGGGTTGTATCCATTGGCGTTTCAGTTTCTGAAATTGAAGCCATAGATAGAAAAAAAACCCAAAAAAAACAGGGAAAATGGAAACAGAGAAAAGAGGAAGAAAAGGAAGAAGAAGAAGAGAAACAGAGGAGAGAGAAAATGGGAGTTTTTGTGGGTTGAAGAGAATGAAATCAGTTATGGAAAATTGAGAAGAATGAGAGTTGGGAAAATTGAGAGAGAGAGAGAGAGAGAGAGAGAGACAATGAATTACAAAAACAAAGGTAGGTTTGTTCTTTTGACTAGCATTGACCAAGCGGTTGCTTTCGGCTGACTGAAGAGAAGACTAGACAGAGAATTTTGTGTCCCCATTTTCTTTTTTTTTCTTTTTNTGTTCTATTGATTGAAGATGTGATGTTGTAGTACTATGATGTCGTGGTCCAATTCATGGGTGGGATACCTTTGACCATTAGGTCAAGAAATTATTAAATGGTTCCAAATCAAAATTATGTAAACCTAGTATGTACTCCCTCCGTCCCGCTATTACGTTTCCAAATCAAAATTGGCACAAGAATTTAGGAAAAAAATTTTAGTCATTTTTGCCCTTGTGAAATAGAGAGAATATAATAATTGGTTTGAGAGAGATATAAAATTAGAAGAGAGAGAGTGATTGGAGAGAGGGTGATTGGAGAGAGAAAAAAGAGTTTTTTATTGTATATTTTAGATAGTGGAGGGGTAATTTAGGGATGATATGGGGGATTATTTGGTTTGGAAAGGTAATGGTGGGACAAAATTTTTAGTGGTTTGGAAACGTAATAGTGGAACGGATGGAGTATAATTTTGATTGTATAGTTTAATTGGATCAACATCATGTAATAACTCGAAATTTTGAGGGGAGGTGAGTAAATGAGATAAGTTACGTCTTTGATTTAAGATTTTGAATTAAATGAATAGTATGATACTAGTTGCTTATCAGCCAAAGTATTATGTTTAGGGTTCATGGAATCATACTATCAAAGATTTACTTTTTTTATACTTTTGAATAATAAGTTAAGGACGTAATCCAATCTGTAGTGATACCGTAGTTAATGTCATATATATGGGCAGAGGAAATTTTTTTAAAAAAAAGATCATAAGTGTTGAGGGAATAATGTGAAGGTTACATATCTAAATTATTTAGGTGTATAAAATACTGTATAATACGATGGCTTCAATAGATGTCGATTCATTGATGGGCATAGTGTGCCACTCAAATGTCACTATTTACCTACTACTTTTGCAATAGATTAGATTTCGTTTTCGAAAGAGTTTATCAAAGTTTCGTGGCATGAATTGTGTATATTTCTAAAAATTGTAAAATTTGAATAAAATGGTGTATGACTATTAGCTCTCAAATGTTTGGAACCTTGGTTAATTAGTTTATGAAAAACTCCCTCTACACTTTTCCGTTTTGTTTGAAATTACATGCTGATGAGTTGCACGCTCCTAATATTTTTTTTTTTCCCCCTAAATTTCAAATATGAGTTTAAACACATAACAAAGTCTTTCAAAATTCAAATCAACAACGTGTTGAATTTTTTTGCATTCAATTTGTTGAACTTGAACTAAAAAAATTAAAAAAAAAATCAACATAAACAATATAGGAAGAACATGGCCTCAATTTTTTTTAAAAATGAGTTAAACTAAGGTGGAATTCAAGATTTGCTAGCTTTAACTTTTCAAGATACTCAACAAAGAGCCTAAGTTTCCACAGTGAGCAGTGTCAAACTTGGTTGATTATGAAATTAGAGGATCATTGGATATACTCTTTGATACTCCTAGTTTTTTTCTTTCCCATATTTCCACTGTTTTCACTCGTAAAAAGTAGTAATAATAAATTAAAATGTCTTCTATATTGTCATTAACTTAATGCTGCATTTGATTGCCAATTTAAATACTTATGAGAATCGAATATAAGTTTATACCTTATAAACCCCAACCTAAACAGAAAGCTTATACTAGCTTTAACTAGGTTGAGGCTTTTAGGGTGCATCTTATAATTTCTCGTAACAACAATCTCCAACCACACCCTTTGTAGTCCTAAATTTATGATTGTGTCTCATATACCGAGTCATTTTAGCTTGGTTAAATATCAAATAGCAAGAAAACCACTTTGATGTTGAAGTTAAGGGGAGTTATGAGATTTTCCGAGATACATTACCCTAAGGATTATCTCAAATGGGTATGATGGTACTACATGTATTATCAAGATGCATCTTTTGTTTTTCAAATTGTCCAAACCTAAATAAAAAAACTTCACAATTAGACGTGTCCACGTTTCATTTCACATTTTAAGAAATTTGTTAACGTTGAGAAATGTAATTTACCTTAGCCTCACCTTTATGCTCCTTAATCATAACCTTATTTGTTCACTAATCAAACCAAATAGTCATAATATTATTAAACATATCATATCCTCTAATAAAAACAACTAGTCATCACATTAAGTGAGAACAAAATAGTCCCAAGAAGCTAACCTTCAAGATTGTTTATATTTACATCAATCAGCATCCCATTTTTACCAACAGGAAGCACAAAATCCCTACCAATTTAACTCATGCCTAAAAAAGAAGAGACCTAGAAGCCCCTATATGAGCTAAACCTTATCCCTTGCTTGCAACTTAAGTATGAATTTGGAACCATGTTGAAGCATAACCTAGAATTGCATCTTCAATGCTACAGACCTACAAAGCTAGTTTATCTCTGCTTTGGCCGAGTTCCACTGCCCTCCGATTATGGTACCGACCCTGTCTCCTTTAATTGCTTTCGAGATGTTACCTTCTTTGTTTAGATTGAAGACAACAACTGCAACGAGCGATAGAAACTCATTAGTTATACCAAAACAAAACTATAAACGTTTAAAATAAACAAATAAAGGAGGAAAGTACCAGGTATGTTGTTTTCTTGGCACAAAGTGATGGCAGTCAAGTCCATAACAGAGAGCTCCTTCGAGATAACATCATGATAGCTTAGGGTATCAAGCAGCCGAGCGTTTGGGTTTTGCCTAGGGTCGTTATCATAAACGCCGTCCACATTTGTTGCCTTCAGCACAACCTCTGCATTAACTGTAGCAAATACATACAGGAAAACAGGATTAAAACAGGTTTAGCTTGTAAGCAATAATTAACCTGTGATACTATTAGGAAAGTAAGCATGAAGTTTGAGTTTTCAACAAATATGACATATAGCGTTGTCACTAGTACTATAGCCGAGTCCAGTTTATCTCCCTACCAGAATATAGAAAGAGATTCATACCATGTTAGTCTTCCCCACACAATCCCCTCCAAAAGCAAAAGCAAAGGAAGAACCCTAAAAAGAGAAAATATTTGGTGTAGTCCACTAGAAAGTCTCAACAACATCAGAACTTAACAAAGATTCCAAATTCAAGAGCAAAAACCCATTTCAAATAATTCCAGGGACTTTTTCAACCTTCAACAAACCCTAAATTTCCAGGTTTTTTTTTCTAAATGATTCAAATATGTTAAGTACAAATCAAGTTCCTAATCAAGAGCAATCGTGGTACAGTTAGTTGTCGCATTCATGTAATCTAAAACTAAATGTTGAGGTCTTTTTTTTTTCAAGAAACAAAAAATGTAGGCTAATTTGTCTTTCAATGTATTAGTAACGGCATGCAACTATGCAAGTTCCATTCAGGGGAAGGCAAAAAACACAAGAAGCACTGAAGCAGCCAATTCTGAATTTGTAAGCCCATACTCTAACAGCTTAAAACTTGAGAATACTCAATGATGGTAGTCATACATTCTATTTTTGACATGGCAAGCCCACTTATTAAACACGACTTACTTTCTGCACAACGAAGAGCAGCAGCAGTATCTGTAGTGAAGAACGGATTTCCGGTCCCTGCTGCAAATATTACAACTCTGCCTTTTTCCAGATGCCTGACAGCTCTTCTACGTATGTAGGGCTCAGCAACCTCAGACATGCGAAAAGCAGTTTGAACACGTGTTGGTATACCGATACTTTCCATCGTTGCTTGTAAATATATTGCATTCATAACAGTGGCCAACATCCTAAAGAGAGTAAAATCAAAACAAAGTTGTTAAATGAAAGGCCAGCCAACATGGTATGATAAGGAAAACAAACCCGTCCAAGATTTTACAATATTTGGCTCTTGTTCTTGCAATATTACTTTCTTAAAGAGCATGCCAGGAAAATTGGTAAAACATTAGAGGTTTCATGTACTACACAGATGATAGCAAGAGTTTGACAACTACTTGCATACACAACCAAAGATTCATCATTTTTGCCTACCTTAAAGCAGTCAGAACCACCAAAAAAGCAAGCATAGAATAGTTACTGAAGAGAATTCCAATTTGCATGAATATCCCAGTAGATACGAGTACTTTTCTTCCACAACCCCCCACCCCGCAAATCTTACTCCAAACATGGTTGAAGATAAGTTCATCACAAGAACTTACATTTATGACAGAGAAATAAAAGTAATACCCAATATAATCTGCAGATGAACGGTCAAGGCCACTACTTCCAGCCCAGGAGGATCCTCGAAATATGTTTCCACCCCCAACAACGATAGCAACCTGAATACAGCAATGTCAGACAACATTAGATAAAGAATTTGATCATTGAGCACGTGGATTAGATTGCTTGCAACATTGCACATGAATGAGTACATGAGCTAAATTCTGTTATCCGTTTGTTTCCATTACAGAAGGTGTAATACAGATTGCAGTAACTTCTTCATGAGCTTGCAAGTAATAGCTTTTCTCAAGTAACCTAATTCCCACCCCAAATAATGAATGGTCTCTTTTCCCTGACAATATTGATCCAGAAAAGATGCCGCAGTTGAACCAGAGAAGAGCACCAAGCGGCACGGTGTTTTCTACATTGTCTTTCTACATAACAGTAACTATCAAGTAATTTGGAAATAAAATGAACAAGAGATTACCTCAATCCCAAGACGAGTGACAGAGGCAACCTCCTTTGCAATCGCCATTGTTACCTGTATTAAAATCATAAATAAATAAGATATAAACAAAAGAATCTGTCAAATGAAAATTTGAGTCAAATATTCAACCTTTGGGTCTATGTTCTGCAAGTTATCTCCAGCAAGGGCTTCTCCACTAACTTTCAGCAAAACTCTCTGCCATTTCTTTTTGCATGCACCATCTTCATTTGATGACAATCCAAAAGAAGGCATGGATGCTATATGTTGCCTGCCAAGATAAATTTTCTAAATCATTGAAGGGACCTGATAATTTTAAGAAGGATATCCTCCATTTTATTCTCCAAAGCATTGGGTGAGACTAATATGTAGAGCAACAACGACTATAGTTCATAGCACCAAAATCATCATCTCTGAATTAGCAATTGCATAAACAGGGATCGCAACCCTCAAAATGTCCTCTTAGACAGGGGAATGAACAAATGTCACTAATCCAGAATACACCCTTCTGCCTTCTTCAAACATGGTCTCATAAGCACACTTAGCTCACATTTTGAAAAGCTAGCTGGTTCAGTACCTAAAACTTTATTCATAATTGAGATAAATCAAATTTTATGTGCCTAAAAGATCCAAACAGGAGGTCATTTAGATTTTGTAGCTGCAGAGACACGAAAAGGTCTAAAGCCTCAACATTCAAAGAAGCTGCTACCCTCTCAATTATGGCATCCTGTTCATAAGAGGCTAAGCTCAGGATGCAAAAGCTAAAGGATGAATCATGTATCTTTTGAAGGCTTCTTAACTCTACTAATATAGCTCCAAGCAAAAAAAAAAAAAAAAAAAAAAAAAAAAAAAAAAAAAAAAAAAGGGTGGTGAAGGGAGGCAGTGGAGAACAAACATGAAACATTTCCTGCACTCTTTATTTATACAGCATCATCTAGAAACTTCAATAACAGCCTAGCACAAGTCCACTCCAAAATAAAGCACAATTCCCTCAATCCCTTTCCCACTATAGTACCTATTTTCCCCCTATTAGACTAGAATCACCCAACCAAAGCATGCCCCTTCAAACTATTCCACCATACAATATACATCAAAGAAGCACTTTGTCACTGTATTTATATATCAAAAGAAAATATCATCCCTTGGGCTTTCTCGATATCCTAAGGCTCCACTGAATCAATTCCCTAAAACAAACTCTCATTATAGCATACATTGGAGTGTTCAAAATAGTAACATTGTGTAATGTCAACTTGTACTACAAAAAAGTTTATTGCCTTCTCTTTACTTATTTTTCCCCGTTTGGCAGGGCGGAGGCCAGAGGATCTGAGAGTCTGTGTTCTACCAAGGATCTGATTACAGGTAACTGAGAATACAACAAGCATTAATTAAAGGAAAGTCTATACTAACCAATAAGGGGCAAGCATCAACTGCTTGTTAGGCTCAGGGGACTGGTTGCAAGAAGTGTATGTCTCCCTGAATTGCAATCTTATATGCTAAAAAGTTTCTAATTCAAGGCACTTGAAAGTGGAAAAGCATCTAATTCTACAAACTTCATTGAGAAAAAGTAACAAATGTACAATGGCATTGGCTAGCTAGTATTATCCCCTGCCTAAGGAACCTAAATTAAGCACATCTCACTCGGTAGTTCCTTCGGAGTTTCTCCAACATGCACCAAGACCAAACAACCAATTCAGCAAAGAAACTCACCATTACCATCCACACAATAACACAAAAAATAATCATGTTTCAGGTAATGGAAACTATTTTGAAAATTAACACACATCCATACCAGCTAGACTTAAACTGGGTCAAGTATCCTATACCATACATTTTCTCAAAATTGAGAGCTGTAACTATCTAATTCCTCATATTTTTAAGTCTCAACATCGATAACAAAGATGATAGACTGTCAATGGACAAACATATGTTAAAAATCTTTAACTTTACCACATTACACATATAATCTATCAAAATCAATCTAATTTATACATAATTCATAAGCCCCATTAAAACCCACCTCAAAATAACTCCAAAGCAGCACTAAAACAGAGTTTCCAACACAACAATAAAAACCCAAAATGCAAAACTTTCTAATAGCACAAACAGGGAAAAACCCAGTTACAAAGCAAGCTAGAAACAGGGAAGAACAATACCTGAAACCCGAGAAATCAGAAGAAGAGGATGGACCCACATCAGAGGAAGAACAATTAACCACAATTCCCTGGTGGGAATTTGAGGAACCCTCAATGAGACTCTTCCAGGGTTTGAAGAAGAGGCTTGAAGGTGAACATTGTGAAGCTGAGGAGAGAGAGAGAATTGTGTTGGGTGACCAAGAGGCTGTATAAGATGTAGGAATCGCCATTAATGTGTAACACAAAAACCAAATCTTTCGATTGTTTGTTGAAGAAGAAGTAGAATTTGGGTCCGAGTTTCTTGGTTGGAGTGTTGAAGGACAGAGGAGTGTATTATGAGAGAAGAGAGGGAGAGGGAGAGAGTGAGAGAGGAGATATTTGAGATAGAAGGCTAGTTTTTCAGTTTTGTTAATACTCCCAAGTTGTAGTGCCAAGTTCTAACTGGGCCTTTACCCACTTGGTCATTCATAACAATGACACTTGATCTGCCCAATAGAGTTTTAACTATAACCCGTGAAATGTGCCGAAAAGAGCTGAACTGAATGTAATAATAAATGAATAGTCATAGATGAGAAAAAAAATAATCAGTTGCAGAATTGAACTAAGTGCATGATGTGAAGATAGGCGTATTTTAAGGATAAAATAAGGATTACATAATCGTCGTAATGGGATTTATGAAAGTCGACATGTAAATAGCCTTATCTTTGGCAAATCTGATTAGGAAAATTTTGATTTGAATAATTTACCGTGGGTCACTGTAAATGATAAATCAATCAACTCTAGAAACTAGGGACCGTAGTATAAAGATGAACTTTTTTTGGTGCGTAGTATGTAGATAAATTTCCAAGTAAATGAATGCGATTAAATTGTTGTTGTAAGCGATATGCAATCACTCTGTGTAATTGTTATTGCAATTGTACAATGTACAATAGAGGATAAATAATTGAAGCTAAATCATCGTAGTGAAGGAGAGATTTGGTGATTTTGTTGCTTCTCGAGATCTACTCATTCAGTCATTCTTTCAGTAATTCTTTCCTTTTTGAAGCTTGAAGCATCATGCTTCAGTAAAACTCAAGTTTTTGAGCTACTTGATAAATTTCAGAGCCAAATGACAATTATTTCGTACATGGTTCAGAAATTTCATGGCTTTCGCGGAAGAACTTCAAAGCCATTTCAAGAAACATATCATTACGACATATCAAGTGAAGCAAACAGAGCCATGATTAGCACACAACCAGGCCATCCGAGCAGAAACACCGGCTGTTCTGACAGGGTTACAAGCAGCAATTACTGTCTACAACATTTACAGATCTTACCTTAATTATATTCAAATGAAAGATCAGATTAGGACCTACTAATAGTCTTGTAAGCCACTACTTGTTAGGAGATGATGATCAATATCAACAAAGCTGGGTCTCAAACCTAAGAGAGATACCCATACTGAACAGCTCCTGGCACAACAACTTGGCTCCGTAGGGCACACTCACCTTCACAACGTCATCAACAGACTCACAGAACCTACAGTAGGGCCCACGGATCTTTTTCCCGCCCGGAACAGATCTTTGGATGACATTTGCTATGTTCTTGCATTTCTGACAGATGTGCATCTGGGATTGGTCGCTGAGAGTGAAGAGCCGCTCGTGCAGGTTTGCTGAAGCACCATGGGCTATGAGACAATCACGTTCCATTTCTCCAAACTTGATCCCACCAAACCTCTTCCGGTCCGCTACTGGCTGTCGGGTCAGGGGATGGACAGGGCCCGTGTTGCGGAACTTCACTTTGTCCTCGGCCATATGGACCAGGCGCTGATAGAAGGTGGGGCCCATGAATATGAGAGTACGAATCATTTCCCCTGTTCTACCGTTGTAGACCCTTTCATTTCCCCATCTTGAAAAACCAGCCCTGTGCAGCCATTGCGATGAGCATCTCCTCAAGAAATAAAGAACAATAACACTTTATTTTATTTTTATTCTATATTTTTTTGGGTTTTTTTTTTGGGGGGGGGGGGGGGGGGGGGGGGGGGGGGTTTAAAGTTTTGTGGTTTGGGACCTTGATCAATCTGTCCATTCAGGTCGTACCACAGTCGATTATAAGCCAGTTTCAATTAACTAACACCTTTTTCCAAAAAGTGAACCTACAGTTATTCTTCTAACTAGGACAAGTTCATACAGTGTGATCCACGACTATATACCACTAATTGCCTTTCTTGTATTGTATTTTTACCTACTTTAAGAGTCACTCCTCTTTACTTTTACGATTTGAGGGGGGTCTATTTGCTCTTCAACGAAACCTCACTGTGAACAGATAACAATAGAATTAAGGAGCATGTGTAAATAAGTTGCATGGTGTCAAGAGAAACTGACCTATGAAGCTGCTCTGATATGGCTTCGACAGAGAGAGTAGAGAAGGGGGTAGCATATCTCGATGAACCGCCACATGCAATACCTTTGCCCAGGGCAGCCTCTAGAAGTTGTCCCGGAGTTTGTCTCGAGGGAAATGCATGAGGGTTAATGACAATATCTGGAACGATCCCTTGCTTTGTGAAAGGAAAATTCTCTTGTGACTCAAGAAATCCAAGAACACCCTTCTGGCCATGCATGCTAGAGAACTTGTCGCCAAGACATGGAGAGCGAACCTGAAAATTTCAAATATTTTTAGGTGCGAATACCGACACTAAAGGCCAAACTCTATGATGTCAAGCAGGAACATATATTTTTGTCACCTCAAATATTTAGATGTTACATTTGTTAGTTTCTGTGATCCCCCATATTACATTAGATTGGAACAGTTGGGTGCTAGGGCATCCTAATAGTACGTCTCAAGACACATTATTGGGCAGAAAAATACCTGTCTGAGTGATACAACAGCAAAGTTCTTCCCGTCATCATTTGCCGTTAAAACAACTTTTTGCACCATGCCTCTTTCAGTATGTTTCAGCTTCACGCTATGGTCAGCCCCAGACTCTGCACACCTGCCAATGATGATATCACCACTTTGCAAATTTGCGCCAATATACGGAAATCCATCATCGTCCAGACTGTCCACACGTCCTAATTTGCTCTGCATTTTCCCGAAACTGATATTATCATCCAACTTTCGCCTCTTTTCCAAAGATTCCTTGTTATCAACCTCAGCCTTGTAACTTCTTATGTGCTCCGTACGGAACATGCCACGCTCCAGTGAAGCCCGATTCATGACAATGGAATCTTCTTGGTTGTACCCAAGATGAACATTTACAGCCACAATAGCAGTTTGACCATTGAAAAACTCTGCCTTAGGGAGTATCTGATTGCGGCCTAATGGATACCCGGGTTTTCCAAGACAATCAGAAATCACAGACCGGAAAAGAGGCCTCTGAGGATAATACATTTGGTGAGACAAGGTATCAATTCTGATATTAGGGTTTGTGGTGGAAAATCCGATAGCTTGCCCAGAATGCTTCTCTGATTGGTAGAGAACCCTTCTAGCATGGTCGTGATTAGCATAAGGTATGATTCCACAACTTATACCTAACAGAAATGACATATCGAGCTCACAGTGAGTGTATTTCACAAGGTCTTTTCCCTTCTCTCCCATGAAGAGGTACTTAACTGCCCATGCAGTGTGACAATCTTCTTCCTCCTCAATCCCAATCAGTTCAATGATTCCCTTGTCCAGAAGAGTTTGAAAAGAATAATCATCCCCTTTCAATAACTTTATCTTCTTCAAATTCTCAACAACTAGAAGGGGTCGGAGAATTCTTCCAGAATCAGCGAATATGCGGACTTCTGCATTCTGTACATCGTTTTTGATTTCAACCTACATGTGCAAACAGTATGTAAAATTCCATGTCAAGGAAGCAACAATTAAGATAACAATTACACATGAAAAATACACACATAACAAAATGGAAAGTTTCAACAACTTGGTGAAAGCCTTGGAAGGATTAGAATGCTAATAAGTACTGACAAAAAACTGTGACTTGGAGGAATAGCATGAAACTGGAAAGAGCATGTAAATCTTCAAACTGTAACATTAAGTTAAAAACATATACGAATTTTCTTACATCACATTGAAGAAATAGGTCCAGAAGTTCATACCACCTAACTGTGCTCAGCAGCAGCAATAGAACTAACAAGGGTTACAAAGTTATAACCACCAACCAGACAAGTGGATTCAGGAAATCAAATAAAGGACCAAAGATGACATGCTTAGTAAATAACCAACCCCTATGAGTAGAAGGAATAACAATCTCCTATACAAGAAGGGGGGGGAAAAAAGGATTTACAAAAATTGAGAAAAATAACTAAGGTACTTCAGCTTTCTCTTCAATATTCAAGAACAATTATAGAAAAAAGAAGGGGTACCTGACTCGGGAATTGCTTCCTTCTGCGCTTTCTTCTGAACTCCTCAACAAAGGAGAGGGAATCATCACATACTCCAACCCACTCACCATCCAGAAGAACTTTGTTCTTTCCACCCAGCGAAGTACTTGTATCATCCACTAATTTATCCATTCCACAGCTCACCAATTTGTCAATCAGCGGGTCCATAATTTTAGTGCTGACAAGTCCAGTAGCAGCTAGATTCTTCACAAGCCCACAATTTTCACCATCCGGTGTGGACAGAAAGCAGACCTTTCCCCAGTGAGATGGATGTCTGGAACTCATAAGAAGGTATCCAACATTTAATTAACAGGCACATAAATGAAAGAACGCAAATAGACTGGACCCCGCAACTCAAAATGAAAAAGGAAAGTAATAGTGGCAAAACATGGGCTCTACAAACTATGTGTCTGAGATGACAACAAGAGAGTAAACATAGCTAATATTAAACACCAAATGCAACTGCTACTGGCCAATATGATCAAGCGTGTATTAAGTATTACTAAGCAGTATAGGTACATTACGTGTGTTTTAAAGTGATCACCACAGATATTAGTGGTTTTCATATTGAATGGCACCAATGATTTCTCTTGTTATATGGTGTAGAGCAGTGACGGTGATCATAAATGTTAAGTTTTCTATAATCAGAACAATTATGTTTGCATCATCTAAAAGTCCTTCAACTCTCCCTTGGGTTATCAGCCCTTCCCCCCTAAGCCCAGTGGAAGAACCAGAGGGCAGGGGAGGGGAGGGGAGGGAGGTCCTTGTTAGCCTTTACCATGACATGATAGGGACCAGTTCCCACAGAGAAAATACACCCAACTGAAAAGTTGCTAAAACATGCTTATCAGGTGCTTAAAGTCCCACGTTTTATATCATTATGCAACTATTCAAGTTTTAGATAGCCATTAGCAAAATCTATTTATTACTTCGTATTGGTCCCTTGACACAAATGCCTGGACTCCCGACAATATACACCACCAACATTGAAGGAAGGCAAATACACAAGTACTCAACTAGCAAGTCCCATTCGTTGGGGGGGGGNTTCTTCATGTAGGCTATGTTTGGCAAAATTAGCTGTAGTTGTGAGTTTTAGCTGTAACTTTTGCTAAAATCTTGTTTGGTAGCAGAGAGAAAAAAGAACAAGCTGTAGCTTTTACTCAAAATCTAGCTGTTAAGTGAAAGCTATTATGAATACTTGAATAGCTTTCAAAAATCAGCTGTAGCTGTAGCTTTGCTAAAATCTTTGTTTGGTAGTTGAGAGAAAAAACAAGAAGCTGCAAGCTTTAAGTTGTAACTTTTGCCCAAAAACTGCCAAAAGCTAGCTTTTGGTGCCAAACACAGCCGTAATGTGCAAAGTGGGAGTCATCTTTGTGAAGCAAAGAAGTCACTCACTACAAAAGTAATCTCACTAATATCATGTAATCATGTTCTCTTCAACTAATTTTAGCTGAATTAAACTAAATTGAACTATATAATTCATAGAATGTATTAAGTGGGTGTCACCTCTCTAAGGTGAAAAACCATGTAAACATGCTCATTTCCAAAGTCTTTCTCGCCGTTCCAACTTGCTTAGAGTCCCAATTGGGCCTTGTTTGAGCCTATCATTGCATTCTTATTCCTTATTTCCCACAACTATAAATACCCCTTAAACCTTCTTTTTAGCCCTAGAGCTCCTCATTTTCTCATGAACATCCTAAAAGTCCACAATAATTCATGATTATAATCACCCACATTTTCATAAAATTTTACATTAACTTAGTCCATACAATATAACAAGTGGACGTTCCTTTATGAGATTAAAAAAAAAAAAAAAAGTTAACATCTAAAGTGTTAATCACTATAAAACTTATTGTCTTTAATATCGTATATTTTAGGAATTAGAAAATAAAAAACTGTTAAATATTGTATGAAAATAGTATGTATAACGTGTAATATAGGGATTAGAAAATGAAAATTTGTTAAATCTTGTATGAAAATGGTATGAATAAGTATGACGTATAATATATAAAGTAAAAAGTAAATCACATCCGTAAATAAAAAAAAAAACAAAATAAAAAAGTGAGTTATTTATATTGGCTACTTATATCGGCATAGCACATAAGCTTTTGGATTTGAGTCAACCTTACATCCTACATTGCTGAAGCTCCACTTATACTAGACTACTTTAAAGCCGGAGTTCAGGTATGGAGAAAGCCTCACATATTATTCGACAGAACTCACCCACCTCTCGCATATGCAAATCCAAACGAGTTAAAATCAGAGTTCAGGTATTGAGAAAGCCTTGCATATTACTTGACAGAGCTCACCCACCTCTTTCAGATGCAAATCCAAGTCATGATTTCGAACTGTTATACCTTGATGCCCTTGCTTGAGTTACAAGCTCATATTACTCCTTTTAACACTACAAACTCATGTTACTAATTTCAATTTTGATGATTTTTTATTTTTTTAATCAAATACTGTTTCAACCGTAAATAATGGATAAACCATAAGTTTAGAAGAAAAAGTTTACAATAATCGACAGCTACCACAAGGTAGGGCAAACTATTATAAGTATTAATATTAACCACTGATTCTTTATCTGAATATATAATCTGAACCGTGTATTATTTTTGATGTGGATGAATAAATTTATAAGATATGAAAGTTAGTTAACTAATTTATAAATGATTAAATTACAAATCCCGTTCATTTGACAATAATGAACAAAACTATCCGGAAAAAAAAAAGGTAGCTAGAGAGAGTTTGGTAGCGTTTTGAACTCTCGTGGCCAACGGGGACGACCTTGTATCACGATGATTTTAAAAAAAAATTATTTATTTTTTTAACCTTTTTATAACGAAGTTTTGTCCTTTACATTGCTATTTGCAAGGTTTAAAATGTTTTACCCTTAAAAAAGTTTTAAGATTATTTAAGTAATAGTATTTGTTTCCATAATAATTTTGAGAAGCACTATAATAATCGCCAACTACTGCAGTTTAGGACAAATTACTATAACTCTCAATCTCAAGCGTTGATCATTATATAAGTAATCTTGACCATCTGTTAGTTAATGGAATTCTTTTAATTATATTTTATATATAAAACACAAATATTCAACTAAAATTAATTTTATAATGTATTAATCAGGTGTTGTTTGGAATTTTTATTTTTTTTTCGTAGCT
Source organism: Mesembryanthemum crystallinum (assembly GCA_030267885.1). NCBI lineage: Eukaryota > Viridiplantae > Streptophyta > Magnoliopsida > Caryophyllales > Aizoaceae > Mesembryanthemum > Mesembryanthemum crystallinum. The sequence goes on along the minus strand of BSSO01000122.1, from coordinate 26,572 downwards.
GTATTATAACATGTATTTACAAATAATATCAGTTTTATTTAACAGAAGACGCGTTTTTACCAAATAATAGTAGAAAGGATGATATAAAGTTTGGTAATAAAACTTTCCAATTTCTATTTTAAGCAAAAGTTAAATTGAATTTGAAATGATGCTAATTGAGAGAAAATTAATAATGGCCAGTTTGTCAAAAAAAAAAGGGAAAGTCACCCCTCCTTCTACTCTTCTCTGTCCGACGACGCCCCTTTTCTCGTTTCCAATTTTTTTCTCTCTCTTCCCACCACCCAGACCCAGACCAACACACCCCTTCGCTGTCTTTCTCTCTCTAGATCACAGTCCACCTCCATTGTCGACCACTTTCGAACCTCTGCAAATTCATCTCACAACAAGATCTTCCCCATTTTCTCTCTCCTCCACCAACCCCCCTCTCACTCCTTCGATCTCTCTCTTTCTCTCTCTTCACACATTTAGAGAGAGAAACAACCGCGATTCTGAGATTTTCTCTCTCTACTGGATCTGAGCGGCGATGGCGCTTTCAGGCATGAGAGGCCTGTCTGTATTTATCAGCGACATTCGTAACTGCCAGAACAAAGAGCAAGAGCGCCTTCGTGTTGATAAGGAGCTCGGCAATATCCGTACCAAATTCAAACATGACAAGGTAGGGTTTTTTTTTTAAATTTTTTGGTTGATAATCTTTTTCCTTGATTTTTGAATTCAGGGGCAGTGGTTAGAGGGTTGGTAATGTGAAAAGCTATTGAATTTGGTGTCGTTGAGAGCTAATGTGAGCTCAATTTGGTGAAATTTGGGGCAATTTTTGCGCAATTGATGTTTATTTTTATGTGCATTGATTGTGATGGAGGTGGCAGCTAGGTCAGAGCTTATAGCTGTTCTTTACTAACACTGTGTAAGTTCTGAAAACCTAAAATGTAGGATGCCCTTAACTTTCCCTATTTGGTTTCAAAACCTAAGCTCATAGTTGGATTAGTGAAGTACATTGTTGGGCTCTCAGCAGTTAGCACCAACCTAAAGTGTCTCTCTTGGATGCTTGGGTGCAGCATGACAGTGAATTATGCCACAAAGTGTACAGACAATCCCTAGAAATAGCCGAATTCGCCCTTTGGACTCATTTGCATAATGTACAACCATCGTGAGCCAGCCATTTCAGTTTTGTGATTGTTTACTAAAACTCCCTATTTAAATGGACTAGATGATTAATTGTACGGGGATGAAATGCTGAGTGAAAATGTGGAGTTATCTGGTATACTGAAAAATGAAAGGAAGAGAAACAAGAATCCAGTCAACTGCTTCATCTTCACCAACAAGTTTTCCAAAATGTGATAAACTGAAGTCTTAAAGTGAAGGACAGAGCGCAGAAAACTTGGTTTCTATTTCTTTATTGGTGCTTCTTTTATGGGTTGTAAGAAAGATGTCAGACGGGTTGTGCTGTCTTGGCAATACTTTGGTGCCTTTGGTTTGCAAAAATGTGCAAGGCCTCAACAGGGTTTCTGTTTCAGCAGGAATGTTGTGGAATAGTTTCACCAACATAGCTTCTTTAGGGTCATCTATCTAGCTTCTTTATAGGCTAGATTTTTAGGGGCATTTAGGAGTTCTACGCGTATACTATATCCAAGGTCCAGGGAATTTGGCAACCTGTCTCTGATATTTCAATAATATATATTTTCTCTTTCTCGGCAAAATAAAACAGTCAGGTGGTTTTTTAAATCCAGTAGTGGCCTACAGTTAAGTAATGAGAATGGCATCTTCTTGGGTCTCTTTATCTTCTGCCTACCTGTTTCTCCATTTATTGACATATGAAATTGGGAAGGAACTCCAGGTCATCTAGATTGCTCTATGTTCGGGCTTAAATCGAAGAATTATGGACTATGGAGGGATACTTTGGAGACCTGAAATGGTACCTGGTGATACTATTAGAATGGCTATTGACTACTTACTATTAGAATGGCTATTGACTACTTATTATAAAAAAAATTCTCTCCTGCGATAAAAATATAATGATCTTTCATTGAGGAATCATTGGATGCTCGATGCAGTGGATGACTTATTACAAACGTTTTTCTCGTGATAAAATTTTAATGATCTTTCATTAAAAGGGCAAATCACTTTTGTGGCAATTCTTTGGTGCCTTTGGTTGGAGAGGAACTGTTGGATTTTGATGGGGATGTCAAGTCTCTTAACTTTGTGTGGGATCGTGTGGGGTATTTGGCTTCTTTATGTGCCAAGGGGGCTAGGGTTTTGAAGAGATTCACTTGTCCAACGATCTTGGGAAATTTTGTAATGAGATATCTTTTGTTGAGGACGCCTTTTCCTCTTAAGTTATAACTTTTACCTCTGTTATTAATACATTTTTTCTTATCTAAAAAACATCTAGTGGGTGTCTCAATCCTAATTTGTTTAACCCATTTGATGATTTTCATTTATGCAAAACTATGTTACTCAGACTCGGCTGCAAGTATAGGACACGAGCATGTCTAGGTGTCGGACTTGCCATTTTTTTCGAAATTTTTTATGAGTTTTTGGCCTAAAATGAAGTGCAAATGTCCATACCCAATGTAGGAGTGTCGAGGATCAACACGGGTACTTGAAGTCAGAGTAACATAAATGCGAAATAAATAATTTTCAATTTTCTAAAAACAATATCCACATTTCTTGTGAGTTTTAAGCATAAGCAACCACCATTTATAACTTTCGCATGCGAGATTTCAAAATTAATTAGTCACAAAAATACTCACCCCAAATATAGCAAGCGTGAGAAATTGTAAATATAAGAATTATTCTAATTTCTAAATGCTATGGTACTGAGAATCTCCATTCAGCTTCACCATGTAGGAACTGCTTCAAAATAGCATCCCATCTTTCCATGAACGAGAGTTAGAGAGATTAGAAGTTTGAATGTCTGTAACAGAAAACTATACAAAAGTAAAATTGATAAAAACAAAATTCATGAATTTTAGAATTCAAAGGGAATTTAAAATGGGAAAATTTTCTGTTTAAGTATTAAATATAAGGAAAATTTTCATTTTTGCGTACCTAACGTTGCCTAATTGCAATTTGGGTATCTATATTTTCAATAATCTCATTTTGGGTACATGAAATTTTAAAAACTGTTTTATTTTGGGTAATTTCACTGATGGCGTTAAAAATTCCGTTAAAAATTTCATTTTGGGTACCCTTGTATAATTTTATCCTTGTATAATTAGACCTAACGTCAGATACCAAAATGACATTTTTTCTAATATAATTTGAAATTCAAAGCTTATTGAACAAGAGAGTTTGCAAAAGGTTAATGAATAAACAGATCTAGTAAAGCTAATATAAGTCATTTAACCGATCTATTTCTCCTCCCTTTTCCTGTTTTTCTACCCAGTGAAAATGCTAGGCTTATGTTCACAAAATAATGAAATAAATGAAGTGAAGATTTAGATAAAAAGAGAATTAGAAAATACTTTTCCAGGGAGCTTGAAAACTATGTCCACTGACATTTGAAAGAAATAGAGGCGGAGGGAAGAGAGGGTCAGAATGATTTAGTTAGACAGTTTGCTTTTGAGTGATTGAGCCTTAAGAAAAGAGATAGTGAAAATTGACGGATGACCTTACAGATGAAGGATTTGCAAAGAAGCTTCAGACTGACAAAGACCGAAGCTTGAAAGAAGATTTGAAATAGGGGGGAGAGAGAGATTGACAAAAAGAAAGTTATGATGTGAGAAACTAAGGACAGAAGCTCTCTTTAGGTTATTTTGGAGCTTATATACACCTTTCCATTAGGGCTTTTTTTAAGGTACTGAAATCCCATACATGCAAGTTGCAAACTTCTTATTTCTCTTAACTTTGTTCCTTTTTTGTAGATAAAACTTGTTAACTAAAGAATTTATTTCAATTTTGGCAAACAATTGTGTCTTAATTTACGTTATTCCACTTTTTTGAACTATTTACTAGCTCTCTTGTTTATTTGAGCTTCCTAGTTTAGTATTTCTGCGGTCAAATGTTGTATGGTAGTGTTCTTTTCCACATATTACATGGACTTTATGTTTTGGGACTTAAATTGTGAGAGTCAAATGATGACACTTGGACATGGTATGGTACATATATGTACCCAAACTTGCAACTAATGGATTAGCACAACTGCTAAGCAGTGATCCCATATCTATGTTGTGAACATATGAAGTTCTTTTGGCTGTTTGTTCCCTGTGAAAGAGATGATGCGCCAGGTTTCCTTTTAGTTGCACCTTATTAATCTGCTGAAACACCTATCTCTAACTGAGATCAAAATCCAACCATGAACCCACTTGATCACTCTAGGAGTAGCTTGTGCTCCATGTTGAATCTCTAGGGTTTCTCTCATATTACTACATCATCAACATCAAATTACCCCAATGCCTCCAAAGAGACTCCCGCCTAGACAGGGTAGGGGGGGGGGGGGTTCAGTTGTACGCAGCCTTACCCCTGTGAGAACAGAGGCTGTTTCGGTTTCACCCTTGATCCGAAGTGCGACGACTATCCGCACCTTCACAATAAATAAGAAGTGCAGACAACTTTATTAGCAATTTTGATTTAGTCCATTATATTCCAAAGCCAAAAGGTAGTGAATCTTTTGGCTCCACCAGAAAGTGGACAGTTTATCTGATATCACTATTCACTACATTTTAAATTCCATCATATTGAGTAATTATAAAAAAAGGTAGCTCCTTTGATTGAATGTCTTGTTCTTTTTGACAGGGGCTGTCTCCATATGAAAAGAAGAAATATGTTTGGAAAATGCTTTACATATATATGCTAGGTTATGATGTTGACTTCGGTCATATGGAAGCTGTTTCTTTAATATCTGCTCCAAAGTATCCAGAAAAGCAGGTAATCTTATTAACTCTAGACTCCTTATACTGTCTTTAATCATGTAACACATGCAAAACAGTGCAGAAGTCAATGTAAATAATATTGTGCTTGCAGTCCTTAGAGGGAAAATCAATTACTATATTATATATTGTATAACAGATATCATAGATAATAAAAAGATTAACGTGACACTGTTTCTTTCAGTAATGTCCTTTGTTATACTTATATTCTACAGTATGTTTTTTAATGTTTGAAACTTTGAAAGTAGAATCTTTGACGGGTACATGTTCACAGTTCAATTTGGGGGGTTGATCTTTATGGTTTCTCTAGCTATCAACTTCTTTGTGTTGTTGTCAGCTATGAAGTGTTGACATTTTGAACTACTTCTTGATGACTTGTCATGTTCTTGATCACCATCTTGGTATGTCCTTCCATGATTGCTGCAGGTTGGTTACATAGTGACATCATGTTTGCTCAATGAGAATCACGATTTCTTACGCCTAGCTATAAACACCGTACGCAATGATATCATTGGGCGCAATGAAACCTTTCAGTGCCTGGCCCTGACTTTGGTATGCCACTTATCTTTTAGAACATTGGATTTATGCTCTCTTGCTATATTGTCGACTGTTCTTTCCCATCTATGATTTCCTTTGGGAGTTATTGTGTAGATGTTCAATCTCAAATCTTACATTGTCTTGTTGTGGGTCTTATATCTGTTGTTTGTGAATGGCAGGTTGGGAATATTGGTGGGAGGGAATTTGCAGAATCTTTGGCACCTGATGTACAGAAGTTACTGGTAAAAGCATTTAAATCTCTTATGCATCTTTCGATTGGTGACTTGTGGTGCTGGTTTTGAGTTTGACTACTGTTTTCCATTAAGATGTCAAGCAGCTGTAGGCCCCTGGTGCGAAAGAAAGCTGCTCTATGTCTTCTGCGCTTGTATAGGAAAAATCCAGATGTTGTAAATATAGATGGCTGGTATGCTTTTATTTTTATCACCCGCTTCCCCTTCTCTATATCTTTTTGTGCCTTTGTGGTTTGGATTAGAAAAGGCAAACAATATGGTTTAGGAAAAAAATGTCAATGGACTCCAACTTACACTATACAACTGAGGGATACAGTCATACAGAGATACCAAATGGTGTTTGCATGATGATTGCATTTCTGCTTTATCTAATAAATCTACTTCTCTTTTCAAATATTTCAGGTCAGATCGAATGGCCCAACTTTTAGATGAACGTGATTTGGGTGTTCTGACTTCTGCTATGAGCCTACTAGTTGCTTTAGTGTCAAATAACCATGATGCATACTGGAGCTGCGTTCCCAAATGTGTCAAAATTCTGGAAAGGCTCGCTAGAAACCAGGATGTCCCACAAGAGTACACATACTATGGTATCCCATCCCCATGGCTTCAGGTTTGTCTCCCTTTTCTTGATATCTACAGAAATAAGGGGCCACTTTCTTCAGCTGGCTCTCTCTCTCTCTCTCTCTCTCTCTCTCTGCATCCATCCTCCCTACCCAAAGTTGCTTCCTTGCTCAATCTTGCGCTTCCCCTCTATTGAAGAAGGTTTAGTGGAAGCCCACTTCTTTGCATGGTTTTATACTGGAATTAGTTGACTTATTCTGGGGCATCTTGCCAAGAACAACTTTTTTTTTAGGCCCTTCAATACTGTAATGTGTACCAAAGCAACAAACAAATTCATATTATTGGCTGCTTCTGTACTTTTGTTACAGGTTAAGGCAATGAGGGCCCTCCAATATTTTCCTACTATAGAGGATCCAAATACCCGGAGATCCTTGTTTGAGGTCAGTTTCGCTAATAAATTCTAATTCAGAACACCCATAAATAGCTCTGATATATCTATATGTTGTTCATAGGTTTTGCAAAGGATATTGATGGGGACAGATGTTGTCAAAAATGTGAACAAGAACAATGCTTCGCATGCTGTTCTGTTTGAAGCCCTTGCTCTTGTAAGCTCCATTACTTCAGTAGTTTTATAATTGAAACTGTGGTGTATGCACATTTCCAACTTTGTTTGCATCTTTAAGGAGCTGCCAGAAAGCACTTTTTGCTCTTGAAAGATTTAGGATTGTTCAATTAAATTAAATGTTAAAATATTTCAAGCTTGCCATGTTAATTACATACAAAGCTACAAGGTGAAATAGAATGCTTATTTCATGAAATCGGAGAGTTTATACGGTCACAGATTACACATTAAAATGATTCCATCTCACCTTTTCTTAGGTGGTTCACATTTCTTTTTGGTACATAATGGAAGACAAATAACACGTGCTACTAAAGATTTTGGCTTATCTTTTATTTTGTCCGTAATTTGGGCCTTATCACAGGTCATGCATCTTGATGCCGAAAAAGAAATGATGTCCCAATGTGTTGCCTTGCTTGGAAAGTTTATTGCTGTTCGTGAGCCGAACATCCGATACCTTGGTTTGGTAAGATTTGGGAAGCTGTAGGGTGTCTTTTTATATTTTGCAGTCATAACTTGCTTTCTCATTGTTGAACTCCAGCCAACCTCTAAATGCAGTTTTCTAACAGAATTCTTTATTGTTGAAATCACTTTTCTGCAGGAAAATATGACTCGGATGTTGATGGTTACAGATGTGCAGGACATCATAAAAAGGCATCAAGCTCAGATCATTACCTCGCTGAAAGATCCTGATATCAGGTTAAGCTTCAGTGTGCTTCTTTTTCTTTTTTTCCTTTTTCTTGTATGTAGCTGACTAGCTGACATTAAAAGGACTTTTTTTTATGTTTCTGTTGAAAGCTACCCACATATAGTAGGTGTGGGTGACTCTAAACATAGTTGTTCATGCTCCTGTTTTCGTTAATATATACCACAAACTCATGATAGATCGAATTTGAGTGCATCTTCTTCTTCCCCTTGGGGATCTAATGAAGATATATTTTTTTCAATCTGTACTAACTAGAAAGTGCATTTTCTATCAATGATTTGATTATTGTTATGCGAAAGTACTGCAATTTATTCTAACACACTGAAATTCTCCAGCCTATTTTTCCCTACCTTTCTGGTGCTTACTGATAATAGTTTATCTTACAGCATTCGAAGACGTGCTCTTGATTTGCTTTATGGAATGTGTGATGTTTCCAATGCAAAGGACATTGTTGAGGAATTATTGCAGGTCGAATTTTTCATCTGTCATACAATTCTCTTCTAGTGTAGTCATATATGTATAACAGGGATAATCTTGATTGTTTGCTTGTTTGAGAAGACATACACACTTTGCTTAGAGCTAATTAGCTTGTTTTTCCCATTTGTCAGTATCTCAGCACAGCAGAATTTGCTATGCGGGAAGAATTGGCTCTTAAAGCTGCCATACTTGCAGAAAAGTTTGCTCCGGACTTGTCATGGTAATATTGCTTTGGGTTCTTGGTTGTTTAACTAATGATACTAAACATTATATGTCATACATGTGGTTTGATCTTACTTATTTTTCATATCGATGTAAAATGAAGTATTAGCAAATAAGTTCTATGACCTCCCTTTCCCACTGCACAAATGTTCTCAAGTCAGCAATAAAGAAAAATGTAGTATGTTCAGAGAAGCCAAGAGTGAAACTATTATGATTACATTGTGGCTATGTGGTGAGAAGAGAGATGAAGGTCAAGAGAGAAAAATGAGTGATGGAGTCTGTTTACCCAAGTATTCATGAACTATGGAGAAAGGGGAATAAGATATGAACTTACCTGTTATGAGTTTATGACAGGTTAACAAGTCTCAAAAATTGCATTCTACGAAGAGCTGAAGGTAGGCTATTGTAGAATGTGAAATTTGAGTGGAATTATTGGGGAAGGGGGGGGGGGGGATGTAAGTTTGACCAAGGTTTTATTCCACCTTTATTACAACAAAATGCCAAGAGGGTATTCAACGATGACAAGTGTTTCATCAACATTGCAATTCTGACATGGTACAGCTATGAACTTTCAACCAAATTGTGAAGCCCACCCTAGATATGTCTAAATACGCTATTGACAACAAGATCAGGCTTTAGGAACCATGTTTTGGTGTATTTGAGGAACTTTAGTTATGTTCACAGAATTTGGAGCAGTTTTTAAGGCACACCTTTACAGGGGTTTGGGAATTAAAAGGGTGTGACAAGTTTTTGGAAGGGAGCTTTATTTGTAATAGTATGATCTTTTTGGTTTGAGTGAAGTGCTGGATTTCAGAAGACAAATACTTCATTTGAATTTGTGTGGTTCAAAATCATCTTTCATACTTGTCTATTTTCCAAGGAGTTGCACACTTGAATTGGAGGATATTAAGTGAATTAGAAAGCACTCTAATATCGATGCTTCATTTTGTTCCCTGTTCACAATCCCTCCCTGATTTTTGCAATTCTTTTGTGAGTTTTTTGAACAAATGGATTCCGAGCCAAAGATCCTGTTGTATTGGAGGCTGAGTCAGTTTACTCGTAAAACTTCTCATTTCCTCTCCTTAGAGTGAATGCTTTCTTTCTTGACTAGTGGAAAATTCGGTGGAACATGAATCATCAAACTCCATGGGGTGTGACAAAGTTCAAGTCAGTGCCCTATCATCCTGATGGGGCTGTGATCAATTCTCAAGTTTGTGCTATGTAGTGATTGAAAACCTATGGATTTGCTCTCTCCCCCCTATTTGTGGAACCACTGTGATCATTAAGTTAAGGCCTTGTTTTTTTTTTTCAAATTGTATGCAGGTATGTGGATGTGATTCTTCAGCTGATTGATAAAGCGGGAGACTTTGTTAGTGATGACATATGGTTTCGTGTGGTGCAATTTGTTACGAACAATGAAGACCTACAAGTGAGCATTTTTGCACTATATCTTTGTTGGCTATCATCTTGTAATAGAAGGGTGTTGTTAATTTGCTTACCTTCTATTTCCAGCCTTATGCGGCAGTGAAAGCGAGGGAGTATCTTGATAAGACCGCTATCCACGAGACGATGGTTAAGGTGTGTTCTCTCTCTACGTATCCCCCCCNGGAAGAAAAAGAAGAGAGAAAAAGGCTCTCTGCAGCATAGATATTGCTATGAAATGGTTGGCTTATTTTAGCTACAGTTCCTGGTGTCAGATAACATTTCTAGGAAAACCTGTTTTTTTGTTCTTCTCATTTATGTTAGTTTTATGAGCTTTACTATGCTTTGTGTTTCAGCTTGGTAAGCTTGCTTTCTGCAGTTAGGTTTTCATTAATGTGTACTTGCTTTAAACTAACCATTGATAATAGCTGTAATCTTTGCTGGACCTAAGCTTTGATGAGCACCTCCATCTAAGTGTGCAGCAGAACTTTCTGATGCGCATTTGATCATATATCTTCTCCCCTCTTTGGGCTTGGTGGTCACTAATATCTGAATCTCATCCTTTTCAAGTATTCTGCTGTGGCTAACATATTTGTGTAGCTACTGGCCAGCTGAATTTGGTGCTTGGTGTGCTCTACATTGTTCTAATGTGATTGGGCTTCTTGCGTCAGGTCAGTGCCTATATACTTGGAGAATTTGGCCATCTTTTGGCCCGACGTCCTGGTTGCAGTCCTAGGGAACTTTTTAGCATCATCCATGAGAAGCTTCCCACTGTATCGTATGACCATTCTCATCCTGTTTTCTCATATATTTACGCATCATTATCGTGCTGATTGCTACAAAGTTCTAAAGGATGGTGAATTTTCAGGACGTCAACTATTCCTATCTTGCTATCAACATATGCTAAGATTTTAATGCACGCACAATCTCCAGACTCAGAATTGCAGAATCAAATTTTTGCAGTGTTTCGCAAGTGAGTGTTTCAGTGTTTGTACATTTCTTTATACTTATATGCTGTCTGTACACCTATCAGCTCATTACAATTCTTGTTATGATAGGTACGAGAGTTGCATTGATGCAGAAATACAGCAACGTGCTGTTGAGTATCTTGCATTGAGTAAGAAAGGTGAAACTTTGGTGGATATATTGGCTGAAATGCCCAAGTTTCCTGAACGACAGGTACATATTTGGATTTCGTTGTAACTAGGATACATGTTTAGTTGTTGATTAAGCTTAACTATGAATCCTGGGATAATTTACATCTTGTTGCTGAAACTGGTCTTAATTTGTAAATTTAGTCTGCACTGATCAAGAAAGCTGAAGATGCTGATGTTGATACCGCGGAGCAAAGTGCTATCAAGTTACGGGCGCAGCAGCAGACTTCTAATGCTTTGGTTGTCGCTGACCCACAGCCAACAAACGTAACTCCCCCAGTTGGATCTCTAGGACTTGTAAAAGTACCCAGCAGTACTATGGTTAGATTTTCTGCTGAAAGCCTAATTTGACATCTTATATTAGCCTCCAAAGTTGCTATAAGTTATATATTGAATTATGTTTTACATGCACTCAATGAACCCCCCAGGATCACCAAGGTACAGAAAGAGCATTACCTCAACCAAATGGGACTTTGAATGAAGAAGATTTGCAACAAGCTACTCCATCTCCAGACCTTCTTGGTGATCTTTTGGGCCCCCTTGCTATTGAAGGTCCTCCAGGTGCTGCTGTGCAAGCAGAGCCAGGTTTGGTATCAGGAACAGCAGGTACTTCATCTGAAGTGGATGCTCTGGCACTTGCAACTGTGGAAGACCAAACAAATACTGTGCAGGTAAAAATCTGTGCAACCTGTGGGACTCTTTCTCATCAGTTGGCTTGTCAAATTTTCCAACCTGTCTGGGATAGCTGCTTTGGGTAGCCGGCAGTGAGCATAAATCTCACCCTCATGGATAACTTGCACCGCTTTGGTGACGAGTAATCTATCTTCTTTCTTCCTTTAAATTTTCTTTTTGGTTGCTGGCATCAGAGGCTCAAAGGTGTATCAAATAGCGAGTTAGGAACTTGGGACGTATGGTCTCCATTGTCTCTACCTTTACTGCACAAGGGTCTTAGGACCCAAAATTATTTCTAAAATGTCTTCCCTTTCATGTTTGGGGGAGATGCAATGAAAAAAATCTCTATTCTTGAGAAAGATAGGTGTCATTTTCTCTATGGATGTTATTATCACTAGATTTGCCTTGTTTTTCATGAATTGGTGGATTTCTTTCGATCCATGAAATGGAAGTGGTGATTGACATTTATGTCAGCAAGCTGGAAACCTGATCTACGTACTTGATATGAAACTTCTATACCTTGATTTACTAATTTAAGTTGTCTTCATGCAGCCCATTGGAAACATTGCAGAAAGGTTTAAGAACTTGTGCTTCAAGGATAGTGGTGTTCTTTATGAAGATCCTTATATTCAGGTATGAATTGCTTTCTTGGATTTTCAATCAATTCATACTTTAATATTCCTTTTTCAGATTGCAAATCTATAGATCTGTTAGATGATGTAAGAGGGATGAGGCACGTAATAATCTCAGGACTTCTTGCTTATCTCCATTTCTTTTTTTCTCTTTTTTTCTCTTTTTTTTTTTTTTTTTTTTTTTTTTTTGCAGATTGGAATTAAAGCAGAGTGGCGAGGCCATCACGGTCGTATGGTCCTTTTCTTGGGAAACAAGAATATTGCTCCACTGGATTCAGTTCAAGCAATAATATTGCCTCCTGTGCATCTAAAGACGGAGCTTTCATTGGTACCTGACACTATTCCTCCCCGCGCTCAGGTGAAGAGGAATTTTGCCTATGCTTAACATTGCATATGTCAATCTCTCTCCTTTTTCGTCTTTCCCCTCAAAGTAAACCAAATCTCTTGTTCCTATATATGATTTTAAGTGTTCCAATTTTTTGTGCAACCTTTTAGGTGCAATGCCCACTTGAAGTTGTGAATCTCCGCCCAAGTAGGGATGTTGCTGTTCTTGACTTCTCATACAAGTTTGCCACCACCTTGGTACTTATTTTATTGGATTCATCTGTCTTATAGATAAATGTTTGCTATCCAAGTAACAGCTTGGAATATCCAATAATTGCTGAATGTTTACTGATCTATAGGTGAATGCCAAGCTCCGTCTACCTGTCGTCTTGAATAAGTTCTTGCAGCCAATGTCTGTGTCTGCAGAAGAATTTTTCCCTCAATGGAGATCTCTTTCAGGACCACCTCTGAAACTCCAGGAAGTGGTGTGCATCTCCATCTTTTATGTCATAATATTTGTATGGTAAAATACAAATGTTATGAAAGTACTTGCAAAATGTCATTCTTTTAATATAAATTAGAATATATGTTTCTCTATATTCCGTATCCTAATTTTGGACATGTTGTATCCCGTATGCTTGTCCGTTTCTTTTTCTGTTTATATCTGTACCCTTGCATCCTCGGTTGCTACTGGAGTTCTCAATAACTTACCTTAATTTTGGCTGATGAAATTCTGTGGGCTTTACCTCTTGATTCTGTTTGCTGCACCTTGTGAAGAGTAAGCTCGTGTGTCTCCAACTTGACAGAGCAACCAAAACTGGACAAATTATGTAGAATAAATGATTATGTGACAAAATTCTGGTAAATAACATCAGCTTTGGGACCATAATCCACTGTTTGTTTATGTGCAAAGAAACTACAAGACAAAAACGTAGCTTCAGAAAGGTCCTGTTGCCTTCAATTTATCATGCTTAACTTGCATGTACTGAGAGATTCAGATCTGCTAATGTAGTATATTCTCAATTTTTTTATTTTTTTTTGACCCATTTGGTTGATATATTCTGCAGGTCAGAGGCGTTAGACCTATGCCTCTCATTGAGATGGCAAATCTATTCAATAGCTGTCACTTGATTGTTTGTCCTGGACTTGTAAGTTCATAAACCCTTTTCAGATGGTCTTTTTCTTTCATAAAGAATCGTGATTTGAACTTTAATGCTTTTCCAGGATCCAAATCCAAATAACTTGGTGGCGTCCACGACATTTTATTCAGAAAGTACAAGGGCCATGCTATGTTTGGTATGACATTCAAATAACTTATCTTTTGATATATCTGAGCCTGTTCAAGGTTCCTACTCAAGTTCAGGCCCTTTACCCATATATTATTGCCCCTTCCCCTAACCGTTCATATTTTGTAATGTAACTGGTTGCTTGGCTAGTTTACAACTGGAGGGTTCCCTTAGTCCACCGCCTTTCTAACTTGAATTCGGCGGTTTATTTCTTAATTTTTTTTTCCTTTTCAAGAAATTTTGGCTGGTTAAGTGACACTTCCTCCTGATGTACAGATGAGAGTAGAAACTGATCCTGCAGACAGAACTCAGCTACGTATGACAATCGGCTCTGGAGATCCGACACTAACATACGAGTATGTATTGTGATATAAACTACATTCAATAAACTCAAACTGGCAGAATCTTATTGTTGACTACTTCACAGGTTGAAAGAATTCGTCAAGGAACTATTAGTTGCCATGCCAGTAACTCCCCAAGCACCATTTACACCTGCACCAGTACAACCTACCAGCCCGGTAGCAGCATTGGGGGACCCTGGAGCTATGCTTGCTGGGTTATTGTGAAAACAATGCAGTTGACGTGTTAAGATGGTCTCTTCGTCAATATACATGTACAATTGATTAAAATAGCTAGGCCCCAATTCATCTAAGGAAAGCGATGGCGTGAAACCCTAATTTGCAAGGGCTGGCGGCGAGGATGAGCTGAATTCGGTGATCAGCTGCTTGTTTGGTATAGAAAGGAAAAAGTTGGGGCATAGTACATCATAGGGATTCTTTTTTCACAATTGCATTATGCCTGGGTGAGATCTCTTAGAATAGTGGGGTTCTTTTTGTTTTTCCTTTGGTTTTGATTTATCATTTTTCCCCATTAGGATCATTATTGATGTCAGTTGTAATATTGTAGTCATTAGCCTGTAAAAGAAACAGAGTGCAGTGTTTTTTTTTTCTCTTTCTCTTCAATTATAGTAATTTTTTGGGGTGAGAAGAGGGCGTTTGTAAGTGGAAATTTGAACTAGCTTTAGCATTTTATTTCTCCAATGTGGCTGAGCATAAAGATGTAACCAGCAAAGTTAATGTTTCCAACTTTTTTGACATGGCTATTTATTGGTTGAAATCCAATAGGAGTTGCTATTGCAATAAAGTATTCCCCTGAATTTGCAACTTGTCAAATATGAATAAGGGCAAATCATATTTAATGGTATAAATGTATGAGGTATCTTTAAAATTGCAAATTTTTGCGTGTATCTCCCAATTCAAAGGGGTTGTCATGGTGTCACATTTTTTATCATTAATTTAAATAATATTCTCTCCGTCCCACTAAAATCTTGACAATTTTTTTAATTATTTGTTGCGCTAAAATCTTGACACTTCTTTATTTGGCAAACTATATTGTGTGCAATGTCCATCTAGTCCCTTTTCATTCACTTACACAATTCTACTCATTGTCCCTCCTCAATATTAAACTTATAGAATTTGCTCTCCTAAAATTCCATTCCATTTGAGTTTATCAATATTTTAGTGGGATGGAGGGAATACTAAACTATTGAAACAGTATAACGTTATATCTAATAAATTTATGAAAAATTTGCCAATAACTACCTTTTAAGTTTCACTTTTTGCAAATAACTACCTTATAAATTATTTTTTTTGAAAATAACTACCTTTTAACAACTTTTTTTTTGTGGATCACTACCTTAACCCATTTTCTGGCGAAAAAAGATATGGAGTGACCATTTTACCCCTCACTGTTTTTTAAAATAAATAATGTTCTTTTTTTTCTTAAGGAGGTATTACTTATTTTGATTTGGAAAGGAAATAAGAAAAGGGGAGGGAAAACCAAAAAAAAAATTAAAAAATTAAAAATTAAAACCCATTTTATTTATTAACTAGGGGTAAAATGGTCAATCCACATGCTTTATTGGCCGGAATAGGGCATGAGGTAGTGATCCACAAAAAAAAAAAAAGTGGTTATAAGGTAGTTATTTTCAAAAAAAAAATTATAAGGTAGTTATTCGCAAAAAGTGGAATTTAAAAGGTAGTTATCGACAAATTTTTCTAAATTTATTTACATATGGAGTAATAATTTACTCCCTCAATCTATTTCTATGTGTCATTATATATTGCACATTATTTAGGCTTTGTTCATTTTAACTTAATATTCTGAACTGAATTAACTGTAATATAGAAAAGACGCGATAATTATAGCCTCGGGAGATTTCTATTTTTTTTTTATCAATGCTAGTCGGAAACATAAACATTTTGTGAAGTGTGTTTAAATATACTCCCTCCGTCTCAAAATAACTGTCGCTTTAGGTTTATGCACACATATTAAGGAGAGTATTAATTCTAGAGGTAGTTAAAGACAATTTGACTCTATTGCCCTTGTATTGATTATAACTAGGTGCATTGGAAAGTGAAATTAGTATTAGACCACAAGGGTATATTAGGAAAATGGGCAATTAATATTGTATTAGAATTATAAAGCGACAGATATTTTGAGACAAAAAAAGTTAGTTAAAGCGACAAATATTTTGAGACGGAAGGAGTAGTTAAAAGCAAGTAGAAAAGCTTTCTCGAATTTTTATGTTGGAAGAACAATACCACTTATTTAGAATAAGATATTTCTGAATACTCTGGGGATTGGGGTAATAATCATGGTGATAATAAAGTGAACTGATAAAATGTAAAATGAGAGGGATGGAGGAGGTGGTGGGTGATAAAGTGTGCTGAAAATTTAAAATCAAGACTTGATGCCGTAAATAATTTCTCAAAATCATTGACAAATCGATAGTTTGTAAAATAGACTTTATTTTACATTTTAATATTATTTCTTGATTTTTAGGTAGTAGTATTTGGGCTTTCTGATTTATCTCCGATAAATCAATTTCTATGGGCTACGCTACTACTCCCTCCGTTCTCAAATGAAGGTTATATGACACTATTCATCTCCCCACTTTGGAGCAAGATAAAGTTACCCAAATAAATTTAAAAAAGATAATTGTGACACTTTATACATGAATGATATGCAAGTGGATATTTTTGTCAAATTTGGAGATTTTATTGTCCAAAAATATGAAGTGTAGCCTTGAGTCAAAAACAGCTCAAAAAATCAAGCATAACTTTCATTAAAGAATGGAGGAAGTAATTTATTTTTGTGGGTTTGGTTTATGGGATACTTTTGGTTGGTTTATTTGTGTGGGTTTGGCTTTTTGTTTGGTCAGGAAATTAATTTTGGGCCTCATCAAATATGTATTCCGCCCTATAATATCGCAAAATCTTTAAAGGACACACAACGATTTAAATTCAACTCATCATTCGGCATTTATTTTGGGTGCTAATAGTAGATGCCAGCAATAAATTACCAAGAAGTAGTAGTAGCATTGTAATAGTGTTTGATTAGTTGTGTGAGGAAATAAATCATATTCTCTGATTCATTCATTGATTGCAAAAATACTTGTGATTTTCTATTCATCTTTACACAAGCAACTCAAACGAGATAAGCAAACCAAAAAACAAGCTTATCTTTTTGAGTATAAATCAATGCTGGGCATCATCCAACACCAGCCCAGGTAAGAGAGCAAAATCAAAATTCCTGTACTACTAGTAATCTCATCTTCGCAGCCCACAAACCCAAACTGAAGAAGCCTATCAACATGCCCAAGTACCGTGACAAGTCCCCACCGGCCACACCACCACTAAACCACAATGTCCAGCAACGCCTGCGTGTGGAACAAAATCCCGGTTCTGAAAAATCAGCACAACCTGGGCATCCATTTCAAATCCTGATGTCCTGCTTCGAGCAGAAATTCAACTGATTGCCTGCTCTGTGTATCAGATATTCTGCATCATGGTTTGCCTTGGTGCCTGGGCCCAGAGAAGGGATTCGATGTACTATCCAAAAGTGTAACCCAAAAAAACCAAAGATGATGATGTCACTACCGCCATACACTGCAGTTGCCACAAAACCAGGTTTCCGCCTGAGACGACACTTTCCATGGGGAGCATTGGCTGTGAAATTGTAACCCACAATTATGGCAAGAAAGATCAGGAACTGGAGCTGTTTGTAAACATACATTACAAGGCGCATAATTTGCAGGTTCCCTGGATGACTCCATTTCACACTGCTCCGGGAATCCACTTCGAGAACTTTCACAGGGCAAACTTTCCCAGACCCCTCCAGATGCATCAACTCCTTCAAACTGATTACCGTCATCAGCCTCTAACAACTCTGTAAAAGAGAAGTATGTCTGTGGTTCGTAGTCCGTGTCCGTGTTCTCGAAATTAAGACTGTCATAGTCAAATGCTGTTCCATCATCAAGACCACTGTTAGAGACATCCCATTGAACGGGAGGAGGGTTGGCAATGTTACTTGTCTCAACATGTGTAGGAAATTCAACAAGAGATGGGTTATTAGTGAACCCATCATCATCTTGCTCATTCTTCACATGCCTTCTGACTGGGAGCTTTTGAGGACCTGGCCCAGCAGGGGTGTTCCAATCAAGATCTAATTCTGCTTTTGGCTCAGGCATCTGTTCAACTTCTGAAACAGAAAATAGAAGAGGGTCGTCCACCTCAATAAACACATCTTCCTCCATGAGAGACATAGGAGTTGAAGGTACTGATTCCGCTTGTTCTGATAGGCCTTCAGATACAGAATTTGCTACTGTGTTCTCTTCCTTCGGACCCTTAATGTGTAGCCTCTTCACCTCCAACTTCTTGTCACCATAAGGGCAGACTGGAGACCTTATTCTGCGACAACGGCAGCATTTAAATCCCACCAAATCTGAGAGTTTCGATTCCTTAAGTTCAACAGCATCAGCATGGTACCAGTCTGCGCAAGATATAAACTATTAGAACCATGAAAAATATTATCATAAATGTTCTATATTAACCTAAAGAAGTTGAAGTGTGTATCTCATCAAAAGCTTACGTTTGCATGCATCACAGTGGATGTACATTAAATCATGATTATATGGCTTATGGCACAAGTAACATGTAGGGCCCGAGGTATTCAGTTCATGTAGATTGCTGCTTTTGAAAAGAATATTTTTACGCCGAAACTCAGATCCATCATCAGTACTCTTCTTCTTCCATACAAGACCCCAATGACACGACCGTTTTTTGTTAGACGGATTAGAATCTGAAGAGGCTGACTTCTTGACATATTGGCTCCCTGGTGTTCCAACACATGGTGACTGCCGACTAATACTTTTGGGCTTCACAACTTTGGAAATTGTTGCAGAATTATGATGTTGCTGATTAGGGATTTTCGGCCTTGCACTTCTAGTAGCTGTGGCAGAATTCTGGTATTCTTGCCCCTGCAAAGGACTTGTAGGAGATTCAACACTACTGTTGATTTGTGAAAGAGCTTTACCATGTGAACACTTTTTGCAAGTGGCTATGAACTCAACATCATCATTTGTTAGAACAGTAGAACTTGTGGTACATGTCATGTGACAAAACCCTGTACAAGAAAAGTTTTAAAACACTTAGAAAAAATGATTTTACATAAATCTATTAAAATAGCTTAATAACTGCTGCCAACTTTTACTTCTATGTCATGTGTAATGAATAACTGAGAGTTGCCCAAGAAAGTGTAGAGTGTTAAAATACACAACCACAGCACCATTTTATCTTAAATTTTTTCCTCCTTTGGAACAAGTGAAACCAAACCCAAATAGAGTTTATACAATTAAGCCCTGGTTTTCTACCTACGACAGAGCAGATATCAAGTGGATCGACTAAGTACCACAATTTATATCGCAACACAAGGCTTAATTGCTTTCTGTTCTAGGGGGTGGAGACTAAGTGGCGATGCACAATTGATGCACTTGGAACTATTAAGAAACAACATGTAGAATTTGACACAATTGTACTTGAAAACAACGACATGCTTAGCACTGAGCTTACCTTCACAAGAACTGCACGTAGCAGCACCCCTGAAAACCACATGAGAGAACAAATTAATAAACAGCAATATGGTAAAAGCAGTTCAACTAGTCCATGGAAAGTGGGAGGGCAAGTAAATAGAGAAGGAAAAAAGAGTACCCAACGAAAACATCCTGGTGACAGGATGCACAGAGGCACACATCCAAGCCATCTCTCTTACATACAAGATACATGAATATATTTTTACGTGATGCTTTTTTCTGTATTCTTTGAAGTTTTGAAAGACCATCAGGTTTCTTTGAAGGTGGCGGATGATCCTTCTCAGCAGTTTCCTCAAACTCCTTGATCAAATACAGAGGAACACGACTCTCTGGAAACCAATACATATCCTTCCCATCTTGGCTTTCTTCTTTTGCTATAACACTCTTCATAAGACGGGAGGAGAGATGTTTTTGGTGTCCAAAAGCTATTCCGTATGTAATCTTGTTATCCACAACCCTCTTACCACGAATCAGAGCATTTCTAAAAGCAGATGCGTCTGTTTCTGGACCTTTGCCATCCTGAATAATTTGCTCAGGACGAAGAATGTCATTCCACTTTACGTGGTTATCCAGATACCTTACCTGGAGTAAGAAAGCCACTTCTGTTAAAACTTCACAACTATAAACACACTAATTGTGCAATAAGACCAAATTGCTGTTCTCTAAGCAGAAAAATAAAAAAGGGAAACAATAGAATATACAATAGATGAGTCACCTGAAGCGCAAGCTGTGATACATTCCTAGCCATTCCAACAGCTGCTCTCCAAATAAACTGTCTGCTTCTCTTGGGCACATCAGAGCCCTCAGCATAATAAATTCCAGGAATCCTTCTAGAACCACCTAGTAAGTCATGCAAAATAAAGCCTTAGAACTTTGAATCTTTCTCATTCTTTTTACAATGCAAAACCTGAAGTTTCAATAATCACTAACTCAGCAATAGTTCCCAAGTTTGGATAAAAAAGGTGATTTGGCCGACTTCTTTGAGCTGATAACATAAAAGCGGAATCTATGCTTACTCAAGAGTCTAAATTCTACACCAAAGTACTCAACTACTCATGTCCAACAGTGAGGAATTTGGGTACAACTACACAATTGGACCACAAAATCAGACGAGCACCAATCAAACATCCCTTAGTATTCAAATCAACCATTCAGACACATCTACATTTCAGATCCAAACTACCAACAAGTGTGAGTAACATAGAAGACAATCTTTCCAAATTCTTAGATCACTTTCACTGCAAAATAAAAGAACAAAAAAAAAAGAAAAAGAAAAAAAGAATAGAAAAAGAGAGAATTATGCTCTTTAAAAGACAGAAGACAGGAGCTTGGGAGCCAAAGCAGTAGCACACTCTCCACCCCCACCCCCAACCCCCCTGTACCAAGTTTTAAAGAACAGAAAAAGAGAGAAGGACAATGAGTGAAAGTACCTTGACGAGCAGCTTTTTTAAGCACTGAATGAGGCAATGTTCCTCTCTGGAATACAAGCTTTGCAACCTTCCCTCCGCGCCACCAGCATATATCACTCAGATTGTCATTAGACTCATCAGCTGTGACTTCAGTGGCAGCAATATGCTTCCTACGCCTCCCTGTACCACGTTTCTGAGTTGATCCACTTAGGCAAGCACTCTGAGGGCCAGAAGATTCATCCTTCCAACTATCTACCAGCTTAGTCCATTCTGATGAAAGAGCAATTGTGCAAATGTTTTCCTCAAGCTGCACCAAAACAAATCAAAGAATGGTCTCATGATTAAACACAAAGACATGAGATAAGATTCTAGTCAAGATAACTTTTACATTAAGCTTGAAAAATAACTATTCATAGTATTTCAAGCATAAGATGAAAAGGGAATATATTCAGACACCAATTTCCACATATAGCTCACATAAAATAGTGCATCAGAAATAATAAATAATGGTCTCTGATCATGCAAAGACTACTGGATGCCTCAACATTCGTATTTGCTTCATGTCTATCAACTAGTCAGACTCAGGCTAACATCTATAGTGGATCTCAAGCCATTCTATTGTCAGTAACCACAAACACCATCCCTATTTGTCTCTTCCACCTCCACACCTATAATGAGTCTTGCATTCCAAAATAAACAGAAGACTAAGAGATATTTGAATATTCAAACAAATGCTCATATAGCTTACAAACAAAGTAAATTTTCGAAATGCAGGGTCAACTCAAACTGCTGCTTGGCAGCATATCCTTTTTTACTCTTTTCTTTCATTAAACTCGAAAAACTATCATTTCTACAACAAAACAATAAAACCAGCACATCACAGTGATAGATGCAATGAAGAATAAGAAACCTACTTCAAGCAAATGAGGCTTGATATCACTGCATGTTGAAGCTTGCTCCACTTGCTTACGCCACTGTTGTCTATAGCTTGCACTCTGAAATGGTCCAAGTACCAACCCACGCAAACTTTCCTCCAGGTACAATGTGTATGTTGCTATACCATATAGACCACCCTCCACATTCTTTGCCAACCGAAAGCCTGAAACAAACTTCATCTCTGCTCTTGTGGCATTCAGTGCAGCTTGATTTAGTAAGCAAGCTTTCTTGCTAGTAACAGGAGCCTTGCAGTGAAGACACCAACTACATCGCTCTCTTGGAACTTCTATGAGTTTCTTTTCTGTACTAGGCCAGAAAAAACGAACAGCTGCAGAGGAAAAAGCTTTAGCCTGAAGCGTAACGTTAGCAGCCATAGCTTTCCTGGGGTCTGATGCATGAACCTCAGAAGCCCGATTTGCATCAGACGAAAGAACAGCAAAACTAGCGGCAGCAGATGCTGCAAAGTCCCCATGGACAAAACCATTTATGTATGCATGAGGTTTAAAAAGAGATCCCATGAATAAGCATGCATCTTTCGGCTTATGGTCTGTTCTACCACCAACTTTATTACTACCTTCTTTTTTTGCATGCATATAAATGTTTTCAGGACAACAGATACCATTCATGTCCCCTGCACTACTGCTGCTGTTGCAACCAGAAGGACGTAAAGCAACTCCTGTTATGCTTGATCTGTCAGCCAACCCTGGTTGTGTAGAGCAAGACAATTCAGCCTGCTCGGAAAGTTTGCTGGTCATAATTGTAGAATTCTGTTTCACTGTAGCACTGGATATCTTCGTCGCACTGGTAAGATCGGCGTGTATTAGCATTCCCACCGAAATAGCACTAGAACCAGGTTTACCACAAGTGCCTGATCCTAATACATTGTCCACAAAGATTTCACCTACACTACTCGCGTGTTTGTCAAGATCAACATGGTTAAGTAGCTTGTAACCACCATTACACAATTGAGTAGGTACGTCTTCATCTTTGTTCTCTAAAGCTGTGCTTATATGATTATTCATAAGAGGTGGCAAAAAATCCTGTGGTAGTTTCCAGTACTTCAATATTGCCTGGCATATCCCCAAGTATGAAACTGCATGGTGTGGAGATGACCAAAGGACTGTCAAAACATTCAGAATATCATTGCGATTGTAGATTCTGACAAAAGGCGATGTCTTGACTGAAACCTTCAGCCTGCAGTAGGAATTTTTTAAAGCTAGTGAGCAAGATAATGTCGAAAGGGTCATGGATTGTGTATGCTAAGAAAATTATAAAATGAGAACAGAATGCAAGGTCAAAAAATTTTATACTATGGTCAGCTATTGTTTGACGATGCCACAACACCTACCTTTTCTTCATTGTTCAATGCGATGTCATGGCTTCTCCTAAGGTCAATTGGATCACTTAGCTTAGCCACAGCATTGTTCAGCCCTAGTTTTGTACTTAGCTAGTTCACATTTCGCTTTATGTTATCTTCCAATAAGTATACTATTGATTATAACTTAGCACACTATCATATCTTCCCAATGACAGTCATGCAGCCATCCAGTAAAAATATGTTAGCAAACAATAGCAATTTATTCAAGTATACTCATAAGAAAATCGAACAAAAGAAAAAAAACAAGATGTAAAGGAGCTAAAAACATACACCAATAAGTGATCACATGTACCCAAAAACAAGTGGGCATATGAATCGATGCCAAAAACTTCAGCTCCTTTTAATGATGTTCCCGCTGTAATGGCTGGTTCAACTCTTCTGATTGTACATTCTGGACAAAACCATTCCCCCTCGGGTATAGATAATTTGTTCACACCAATACATCTTGAGTGATAAGCTGATGGACATCCATCACAGCAGAGCAACATCCCATCCATTCCACAAAGCCGGCATTCATCCACATTTCCATCTTCATCTTCCTCAACATCAGGCACATCCTTGTTGTGATCACCATGTTTCATAGTCATAGAGTTTGAGCTAACTAGACCACTGTTTTCTGCATCCAGGTTCACATCTTCCCTGTCTTTGCCATTATAATTTTTAATACATCTAGGATACACCTTTCTAGGGACACTTTCAAGTGTTGTAGACCCATCAGAATCTACTCCAACCTCAGAATCTTGGCGCATGTCAATTTCTGCCCTTATCTCTGCAGTATCAAGAGCATCATCACACAAGATCTGCAGTACAGTCAGCTTTATCCCAACAGACAAGGTACAGTAATCCTTCTCTAAAGCATCAGTATAAAATCCCTTCCACTCGTCTCCATTTAAAAATCCCATTACCATCAGATAGTGAACCAAGTATAGTGGCCAAGTCAAGATATCAAGTATGTCCCAGTCAATGCATCTGTAGGAAAAAGCAGCATTGATAAGAAATGATGCACATTAGCAAATAATAAAAATCAAAGACGCTTCTAGTAACCGTCTCTATTTTGAAATCTAAAGACTGTCCAATTAAGTTAAGCTGAAAGGTGTTCAGAAAGGGAGCTTGGGCATTTTACCTCAGACATTTAGATGCGAGCTCAGATCCATCAGATGCTAGTGTCTCAAGATGTCGTCTGAGAGCACGCAGGAGAGCAAAATGTATAGCATCCAGTAACGTGTTTGGAACATTACAATTGAGACAGCCGACAAGATCATCTAGTCTGAACGGGCTCAGGAACAGATGAATACTAAATGAACGTAAGAACCCATATACTGAAAAGAGCTGTGGAACATACTCCTCCGGCACTCCTATATTTCCGGAAGATGGAGGCAGTTCAGGAGGGGGGATGACAGGGGTCTCAGTCTCTGACCTGCTTTCCCAACCCTGACCATACTCACATGAATCACTAGATGAATCAGCATCGTCATCATCTACCTCACTCCCATCAACTTCTCCACCAGAAGTCTCACTTAATGTGGGCACTTCAACCTTCCTCTCATCATTTTGCAGATTTGTAACATCCCTTTCATCTACCTTAGCAATTGCCTTGCCCACATCCCCCTTTCCCAATCCATCCGCTAACTTCACAGCATTCCTCCCCTTTTTGCGATCATCATTCACCTTCACACCATTCCTTTTAGCTAAATTTTCATCCAGTTTCTTCTTCCTTTCCAATAAATCACCCGCAAAACGTTCAGGTTCATCCCCAATCAAATACGCACGCAACTCACCACTATCCAAATCCTCGCAATCCCCATCCTCGTAATCAACCCTATACAACCCAGTATCATAAGACATAATCTTCCCAAGGAAAACTCCATCACCATCAAACTCCTTCAACACATACCGGCCAACCATCGCTTGCCCCTGACTCTCAACAAACCTTTTCTTAGGAGGGCGACCCCGTTTCCGAGGGTTCCCCAAATTCTGCACATCTTCATTACTATTCTTATTCTCTACCACATCCTGTACGTCGCCTATATTATTATCATCCTTAATCTCCCCATTTTGTGCATCTCCCCTTCGTCTCTTCCTCGGTCGACCTCTCGATCTAACAACAGAACCGTCCATCCTATCTAACACCTCTAATGCCCAAAACTCGGATCTGTATTATCAAAATTTAACCCTAATTCCTATCTAGGATTTCCTCCGAAGCCAAAATCGATCCCTAATCAAAATTTAACCTAATACTACGGATCCAACAGATCCTGAAACAATAAAATACTGGTCACAATCAATGATTCGAATTCATCATAAACCTACCCAAACCATACAAAATTAAACAAAATAAATACCATTATTAAGTAGAAAGCGTGTTCTATGGGAGAAAGAAAAAAGAGGCGTACCTTGTTCGCTAGATGTCAATAACCGCCATTGGAGGGATTCTAGAGAAAACGGGGAAGAGAGAGATAGAGAGATAGAGAGAGGGGAAGTGGAAGGGCTCTGGTGTGAAATTGAAATTGAGCCCTAATTTTCTTTTTTTGAAAAAAAAAAAAGAGTCCATTGGACTCGAGAACACTTTTTTCACCGAGTTACGCTTTTTTGCTAACCGAGTTTCCTGGTTGACTCGGTTGCTTAAACCCGTGCTCGACCCGAACTGAGTCCGTGAAAGTCGGGACGGGTCACCTGACTTTTCTCTCTCTTTTTCTCCCCTCTTTTTTCACTCGTGTACGACACTGTTAGCTCATGCCACCGTTTGTTTTAAATTTTTGGAAAAATTTCAATTCGGTGACCTGAGCTATAGCGATATTACAGTTAGGTAACTTGAGGTTTATATAATATCTATTAGGTGACCTGCTTTTTAAACTATTTTCACTCAGGTAACCTCCGGTCCGATTCCGATCATCGGAAGCTGACGTGTATAACACTTTTCAAATGCAAGGCATACAGCTGTAATCTTTATGACAATTTTACCCTTGCTTATTTAACAACCTTTTTTAAAGGATTTGAGAAAGGGGGAAATGACAAAAATTAATGTACCCCCCTCCTTATTTTTTGAGCTCAATATTTTTTTAAACTGAAAATAATACTGATTTTTTGATCTTTTGTATTTTCAGTTACATTTCTTTTTTTTTTCTTTTTTTCTTTTTTTCTTGTTGTGCATTAATCGCGCCAAGTGGATAAAAATAAATAGGGGTATAA
>BSSO01000121.1:0-46227 GCA_030267885.1 Mesembryanthemum crystallinum | reverse complement strand
AAAATCATAAGTATAAATTAGATTAGCATGTAAGTTTGTGAGGATCAATTTTTAACAATATTGAACCAATTATAGGTTTAACCCGTGCATCGCACGGGATCACGAACTAGTGAAGTATGAAAATGAAACATTTCTTTCCTGAATGACTGACTCCCAATAATTGATCATGTATAAATAAAGAAACACATATGACAATAAGATGCTATACATCTTATTATGTCTATTGGCTATTACATACATACATGTAGAGATATGACCCTTAAATTCATAGATGTACATCTGGCTGATGTATTCATTTCCTTATTACGGTTTGTTTCTTTAGGCTATTAGAGTGTAAAATATCAAGTTGAGCTTTCATCCAAAATTATTTGTACAAGGAATTTTTTCGCACAATATGTAGAGTAGAAACAATACACTTGTTCTTTAGCTCTGAATAATTATTATTCTCAAGGAATGAACATGTTGAAATCAATCGCCACTCATATATTCTATTAAAGAAAAACATAAATACTTTTCTTATCCTTCGTGATATCGGAGAAACAAAAATCCCTCTTCCCGACAAGAAAAACCAAATGCATACAAATTTTCTCATATAGGAAGGATTCTTTAATTAAGTGAAATCATAATAGTTATAGGTACCCTTTTTCCTCCTCCATAAACTAAACCAAATGAAATGCCCCCTTATATTGCCATTTACTATAAAGATTAGGAAAATTTTCATTTTGGATACCTGACGTTAGGCCTAATTGCAATTTGGGTACTTGCCTTTTCAAGATTCTCATTTTGGGTAACTGAAATTTTAAAAACTGTATCATCTTGGGTCATTTCACTAATGGCGTTAAAAACTCTGTTAACATGCTGACATGTCATCAATCAAAAAATATTCTAAAAATTCCCAAAATGTTGTAGAAAATTCTAAATAACTAAAAATAAATATTCCATAACTTTTGAATTTTTTTTGGTAATTTTTAGAATTTTTTTAAGAATAACTTGCTTAATGGCACGTCAGCATTTTAACAAAAATTTTGACGTCGTTAGTGAAATGACCCCAAATGAGACCATTTTTAAAATTTCAGGTAATCAAAATGAGAATATTAAAAAGATAGGTACCCAAATTGCAATTAGGCCTAACGTTGGGTACCCAAAATAAAAATTTTCCTAAAGATTAAGAGACCCACTCGAATCAACATCCCCACCCTTCCTTCCATAAAGGAAACCAAATTAGAGTTATTCAAAACGTACTTGGACCGAAAATTGGCTGAACCTAGCAGATTTTTTGGCACGTGGAGCAACCCAGCAAGCGAGTTTGGATTGGGCTAATGGGTTATACTTTTATAAATTCACCAAAATTCTTCGTTCGTGTCCTCTCTTTTTCAAGGCTAGACAGATTGGGCTTAAGAGACCATCCCGTCCACGGACAACTCTAAACAAAATGAAATGCCCCTTTATAGAACTATAAAAACTAATAAGAAACCCACTCAAATCAACCACCCCCACCACCCAAAAAGAAGAAACAAAGGAAAGAAGAAGAACATTTACAAAGCTATTTTTGTTTTTTTTTTTTTTTTTTGTGGGATGGGTGAAGCCCAATGGGCCAATCAACTTGAACCCATACCAATCCGTTATCAAGTCCAGTGCACCTATGAAATACTATGAGTACTCGAATTCTGTTGGAGCCCATTTAACCGCTTCAACGTTTCGGTTGTTAGTCGAAACGTTTTGGCGAATTTTTCTGTTCACCAGTTCATCGTCGTCATCAACATCAATTTTTCTAAAACCCTAAACCAGAAACCACCTGCAAATTCAGATGAAAATGGCGCTTTTCCGTTCAAGAACATGGATGTCAAGAGCCTTTTCTTCTCTCTCTTCCAACCCTCTACGCGTCTGCATTGTCGGCAGTGGCCCCGCTGGCTTCTACACCGCCGAGAAGGTCGATTTTTTTTTTTTGTTTTTTTTTTTCTTTCTCTGAATTCATTCTAATTTCATGTTAAATTTATGATTTATCGATTTGATTATGCTTTCTTTTGGATTTAAAACAATTTCATGGGATGGTTGCTGATAAAATTATTGTCGTTTGAATTTCGTGAGTTTAGATGTTGAAAGCTCATCAAAGAGCAGAAGTTGATATTTTGGATCGATTGCCGACACCATTTGGATTAGTTCGCTCTGGTGTAGCACCTGATCATCCTGAAACTAAGGTTTGTTTCTTGTTCTTTCCACTCTTTAGTAGGAGTATATTTTTGTTGGAAGCTTTTGTTTTGTGAATTTGGCAATTCGGTTAGTAAATTCCCAAGTACTAGTTGTTAGGATCGAGTGACAATCCCGATTGTAACACAACAATTATGAATTATAAACTCTAACGAAACAAAATAATCAAGAAACAACACTCAAGAATTTTTACGTGAAACCCGAGTACCTGGAGAACAACCACGAACCGATGCACTAGGAATTTTCGTTTTGTGTAGATGGAATTACAAGAGTTGATACACTATCACTCTCTCTCTCATTTTCTTATGTACGTACTAGCCAAAGACAAATAATTACTTCACCTTTTGTACTCACTAGCCTACAGGATTTAACCACAAAACTAAATTGACTTTCTAGCTATCTTAGATTAAAGGCTGAGTAAAAACATCAGCAATTATATGCAATAAAAAAAAGCATTATCTCAATCTTTGACTCATCATTAACATGGACATTGTAACTGGCAATAAATGCAAGACATAAAGTGGTGCATTGAACCATCCGTTCAAAAGTCTTTGCCTTCATAGTTAATTGGAGCCTGAGCGGGGAACTGTGACTTAAGTAATTCGCACAAATGGGCAGCCTCCATCTCATGAAATTGAGGCCTTCTGCCTTGATCAAATGGCTGGGCAAATATGCTCTTACTGCTGGGCTTGCCCGGGCAGCTACAGTTGAAGTGGTCCTACTTGCTTCCAACGCACACAGGCTCCACACCATTCTAACAACTAGTACTCGTTGTTAGTTGAAATAGCAGTCGGAAATTTTAATTGTTTTTATGGCACGTGGGGAGTACATTTGGTGAAATGATTGCTTTTAATTGCTTATTTACCAGAAACCTTGCAACAGATTGTGGTGAATCAGTTTACCCGTGTCGCGCAAAATGATCGGTGCATGTTCCTTGGAAATGTGAATGTTGGGTCATCAGTGTCATTAAAGGAACTTCGGGATTTATATCATGTGGTGAGTTCTGCATTGCATTAATGTTTGAGTTTCTTTGTTACATCATCTCTTAATGGTTTGTTCTATACTTTTGTGTTCGGGTATGGTTGAACAGGTAGTGCTTGCATATGGGGCTGAAAGTGATCGAGTTCTTGGAATCCCTGGAGAGGTTTTGGTTTAAACCAGTTTCATAGTTATACCATCATATCTGTAATATGTTGTATGAACTAATCAGAGGGCATTGTTTCTTCTACTTAACCGTCTCTTCTGTGTGTTGGCTATTCACAGTTTTCTTTCTATGTTCGTTAGGATTTGGAAGGGATACACTCAGCTAGGGAGTTTGTTTGGTGGTATAATGGTCATCCAGATTGCAGGAACTTAGCTCCGGACTTGCAAAGTACAGATACAGCTGTCATTCTTGGGCAGGTACATCGTCAGAAGATAGATTTTTTAAAACGCAGAGTAGTAGAATAGTCTTCTACAGATTTGCTGAGTTAGCTAGTATATTGAATTAATGACAAGACCATTTGACACTGCCAAAGTATGAATGAACTTGTTTCCTGTTCTTTGGAAGGTGATGGTGTCACACTTGGTGCATATGTGTATCAATGCACACAGACTTTTATCTGTTTCTTTCCCTCTTCCTCTATCTTAGGAAGAGATGGGTTTGTGATATAATGACAGAGACCAAATTTTCATATGGTATTCTTGGTAAATTGATTCGACTAATTCACAACATAATCATGCCTCCATAGTACGGTTTGCTGAGCCCGTCTACGGAGAATAGGCACTTCAGAATTGGCACGTCTATCAGAGATTCCATGCCTTGCAATTTGTTAAGTATATTCATCCAATATCTTTTTCAAATCACCATCAAAATAAAATGTAATGGATCCTCCTGGCAAATAATAATTATTTATCTCTCAATATTCATTTACCAAGAATTTACTAGCTTACTCTCCAGCGTCTTCTACATATATTTTTTTTTTTTTTTTTTTAAAGGAATAACTTTACTTCAAAAGGTTCTATCCTTCATCAGTCCCTTTCAGGGTAATGTGGCTAAATTAGTACATGACAAACTACTGCCCCTTTCAGGGTAATGTGGCTCTTGATGTGGCAAGAATCCTTTTAAGGCCTACTAGTGAATTGGCAACAACTGATATTGCAAGTCATGCTTTAACTGCTTTGGAAAAGAGCTCAATAAGGTCTGTAAAGTTCTTCTTGTTGTACTATTTGACAGCAACTTTGTGTCCCTAATAATTTGGAATTGTTTCCCTATTAACTGTTCTACATACAATTGCAGGAAAGTATATTTGGTTGGAAGGCGTGGACCTGTACAAGCTGCCTGTACTGCAAAAGAGTTACGTGAAATACTTGGTAGTTTCCTCATCTTACCATTACAGTGTTTAATCTGACCAAATGTTGTACATTTCTCTGCATCTATATCTATATCTATATATAAATTTTTATTGTGTTTCAGGAAATTATCTAGTAATTCAGCGAAATATACATCCCTAAGTTATTAACACCATTGACATTCTGCTGCTGTGCAGAAACAACATAGTATAATTTTTTTTGATATATTTGATTGCTCACTTGTTTTCTAAGACAGTTCCTGATCTGTACTGTTATTCTTTAAACCTGCTAGCTTGATCTTGTTATTGACCAAATAATTATTGTTCAAGTTCTCTCTTTACTGTGGTATCTCTTAGTTCCTTTCTGAGGATGTTTGGTTCTCAGTAAAAGCTTATGGTAGCATGTGGAAGTTATTATGCTGGCCAATGCAAGTGTGAACTATGAAGCTATATCATGTCCCCCCCACCTTCACAAAAAAAAAAAAAAAGAAAAAGAAAAGAAATGAAAAAGATGTCAACAGTGAGATACCTTGTGAGATCATGCACCTTATAATCTCTTCATAAATAATGGCACGACAGAAGCTTAAGCTATTGTTTAAATTTTTGGTTTATTTATTTATTTTCTTATAAGCATCAATGTCCATTGCAGGCCTTAAGGATTTGTGGATCAACATTCAAGAAGCTGATCTTCAGAAAACCCCAGCCGATGAGGTACAACTCTAGAGATGTTCATATGCTGCATTTTGCCAAATGGTGAAATGCCACTCAGATATAGCCGTATCTTTAATTAGCTGGTTTAGAAACTTCTATTTAAGTTTCTTTGTCTGCGTGCATACAACTTGGAAAGGAAGAAATGAAGAACAGTCGAATTCAAAAGAGGGTGTATGAGTTACTATGTAAGGCCGCCAGTTCAAGACCTGCTTATCCTGTTGCTGATCAACGTGAGCTCCACTTTGTTTTCTTCCGGAAGCCCGGAAGATTTCTCGATTCAGAAAAGAGGAAGGGCCATGTTGCTGCAGTTCACTTTGAGAAGACAACCCTTCAAGGTGATTCTTCTTTGCTCATGGTTAATTACGAAATTGACATAGCTTACGCGCTTATAGTACTCATTCAAACAGTTTGACTTCTTTCATACTTAATGTAGCATGTGGACCTATCAAAAGTCGATTCGATCTGAAACTGTAATAGGTTTGAACAAACAATTTTGACCCGTAACAAAAATCTCCTAATATGAACAAATTCAAAAATTTAGGTTTAGGGGTTGAGGCGGTTCATGTTCAACGACCTGAACCCCTATTCAAATGATCACTATGTTATTATGAAGCTCAATAGTCTATTTTCTAAATTGTGAAGAATTACAAATGTTTTATGTGCACATGTACCTTTTAGCTCTTCTTCACACAATTCTATATTACAAGACATGAACTCATATTTCTGTCTCATTTGCTGCCAAAATTATTGCACTTTGCTCTAGGGTTAAGTAACATTTATGAAGCAGTAATTACGAACCTATTGTTGGAATCAATGAGATAAGGAATTGGAAAAAGAAGACGCTTTTGATGCACAAGGTCTCGAAATTTCTGGGTTATGCTAGAGGTATTTTTAGGCCTAATTTGAAGTAGTACATTAAGCCTATATCTCTGAACCCAAAATATACCTAACATGAACCTCACTCCACTTGCCATTTTATCCATTGCATATTGTTGCATTTCATCCAATAGATGAAATGTAATTTTGACTTCTGACCCCAGTGATATTTAGCATTTGCATACTACCATACATTGACCTTGTGGCTCTCATGACACTNCCCCCCCCCCCCCCCCCCCCCCCCCCCCCCCCCCCCCCCCCCCCGGATGCAATCAGATGGATGATATTCCCATAAGAGCCTTGATTGGAAATGCATGGACTTTGCTATTACTTTACCACAAATAATCAGCATACAGTAGTTTAGTGTGAGTCGTTTGATTTAGTCAATTACAAAATGAAGCTGATGTCTTTTTACATGGCTCATTCATCAGTATGCTCATATAATCTTATGATTTAGTCAATTACAAAATGAAGCTGATGTCTTTTTACATGGCTCATTCATCTGTATGCTCATATAATCTTAGAATGTAGTCTGATAAGTTTCAGTCAACCTAATTTGCAGTGGACTCGGGTATACAGATTGCAGTTGGTACTGGACAATTTGAAGACATTGAATGTGGGTATGTGCTTTCTTAAAGTATGGTAAACATCCTTGTTTGGTATATGAATATATTGTAAATATGCTTTCCAGGATGCTCCATATGGTCAAAGTCAATTTGGCTTAGTCTGTATGAGTGTATGTTGAAAGCTTAAGCAGAACTTGTGGCCACTGGCCACTTGTTCCTCACTTTATGAGGAGGGTGTTTTGTTCGAAAAGGACAGTAATTGAGTATATGACTTGAAGATCGGACTTCAAGCATCTTCTTCCTTATCATCCTTATCCACGGAACTTGGCTTAACTAGTGTTAGTAATTAAATAAAGAATGTGCTACATTTACTATTTTTTTAAAATTATTTATTTATTTATTTATTTATTATTTGGTATTTTCCTTTCTTTCTTTCTTTTATGTGTGTGTGTGTGTGTGTGTGTGTGTGCGTGTGTGTGTGCGTGTGTGTGTTAGCTCAAGGTCCTTACCTTTTTGCTCTATAATCTGAATTTCTGTGCCAATTTTAACTGTCTTCCAAGGATGATCCATTTAGTTACTGTCTTCCAAGGATGATCCATTTAGTTATTGTCTGGTATGAACTTGCAGCACATCATCAGGCAGCATGAACTACGTTGCATGCCTGATGTTTACCTCCTGCTCAGGAACCTTGCCCTGTTTGGTTCAATTAGGGGAATCAAGTAAAGGATTGGAAGAACCATATTTAATGAATTTGTTGTCGATTCATTTCAGTATAGTTAGATACTTTTGGTTATGCTTTGTCTAATTTTCGCAGGTTGGTGCTAAAGAGCATTGGCTACAAATCAGTACCGGTGGATGGCTTGCCCTTCAATTCACAAAAAGGTGAGACAATAAAACAAATGAATGTTTTGTTGCTTCTGTAAGTCAAGAATAGAGAGACACTATGCCTATATGATTTGCCTGAACATGGGAAAATAGGTGTGAGCGTTGACGGTCTCTTATCTTAGATAAGTTACCTTTCATTATGCGTTAGCCTTATTCTATAAATGCATTTGACATCCATTTGTAAATTGTATATTTTCTTTATAATATTAAACTAAATAGCTATGGAGATCTCTTAAATAAGACTGCCCTATCTCATGAAGCCAGTGTTTTTCTTTGGATTTATAACTTGCAATCAATGTGAGGGAAAGGTTTTTGTTGGTTGTGGAAAATACTTCAAGCAAAGTGGCAGGTCAAAAACTGGAACCGGTATCTGAAACATACGGACCAAAAGACCAGAGTAGACCTGCCTTTTCCGGTCTGATTAGGTTTTGGACCTGAAAGACTGCATCATGTTAGCCCACTGCTTCGACATTTTTCCCCTTATTTTTCAGACTTTTCATTCACATCATTAACTTTTGCCAAGTACAAATAAAAACTCAAGAAGACTATAATGTAAGAAAATGAAACTTAAAAGACATCAGAACAATCAGATCATATTTTTTCAGGTATTAAACCAAACCTAATAATAGTATTGCATTATATATCTTCGTTAAGTACGTAAGTAATCAAAGCTGACGGATTACCCCACTATACAGCATCAAGCTCAAAGTTTACATTACTTTTTGCCAATCTATGGTCTCACATGGAAAGTATAACACTATTTAAGAGGAAAGTGAAGTAGCCAACCCCTTAATGACATACGAATCATGAAACTATCCTGCTGCTCAACAACTGCGTAAAAATTCAGCTCAAACAAGTTTGAAAACTAACCCAAATTTATTCTTCATAACTGCTCGCTGAATAAGCAGAAGGCCAGATCAGCGCTACACTGCTTGTCGATGGGCATGGGATTCTGTTCGGAGACAGTGGCTTGGGAGAGGGCTGCTAGGTGATGGAACCAAAGAGGCTAGGGGAGGGGTGGTGTTGTCGGGTTATCAGCGGTGAAGGTGGCAGCGAAGAAGCTGCTGCATTTTTTTTAGGAGGAGAATAACAGGGGAGGCGCTCAGCTGACTGAGAGGAAGAAAGAGGAGGCGGAAAGTGACAACTGATAAAAACCCCTAACACTCTCTCTTCTCACCAAGTATTTATATAACGCACTACCAAAAAGAAGGAAAAAAATTCGGTTTTCCCTGTCCAGATTGCGATCTTCTGGTTCTTAACCCATGGAAAGCCAGCATCCTCAATCTATAAGGACCGAAGACCGGACCGCAATTTAATTGATCTGAATTGCAATCTAACCTATTTCGACCTGATCTGATCCAATCCAGAGTTTGAGCAGCCTAAATGCATGGATGATTATCTGGTAAATTGGCTTCATTCCCGTTTAGAACTATCAAGTATCTTTACCATCCTCCACTTATTTGTATCTGAAACTACATTCTCTTATGTTTAACTCTATGTCTGGAAGCCACTCAGTCCAGTAGTCTTATGCCCAATTCTTGACTCCAGGTGTTGTTCTGAATATAAGAGGGCGAGTGGTACAGAACACTTCAGGTGATCATACGCTGTCTGAAGAGGGTTTGTATGTCTGTGGTTGGTTGAAGAGGGGACCAACAGGAATCGTTGCAACAAATCTTTACTGTGCTGAGGAAACTGTAAGTGCAACCTTGGTTTTTTGTTGATAAAACTACATCCTACAGTTTGTTCAAAAGTGTAAATGTTGTTCTCTACATTTGCATGCCTTTTAGAATTTTCTTGACATTGTTATATGAAATGGTTTGGCTGATATAGCATCTTTGTGATTGGACTCTTAACATGGCAGGTTGCTAGCATAATGGAGGACCTTGCACAGGAACCACTAGCATCCACTTCAAGCTTGCCAAAGCCTGGTAGGGAGGGACTTCTACAGCTGTTAGATGGTCGCAATGTCAGAGTGCTGCCTTTCAATACATGGGAAAAGATAGACTCTGAGGAGAAGAGGCAAGGAAGTTTGAGACACAAACCAAGAGAAAAGTTTTCCTCGTGGGAAGAGCTGCTCAAAGTTGCCTCAGAATGAATTGAACATGGGCTCTGATCACGCCGCACGTCCATATCGTGATGGTTTTTGAGCTTATGGCTACCAAAGAATCATACTGCAACAACCACAACCCCACATTACCAGCTAAAGTGGGTTCGAGACTGCGACCACTATTTGATATTGTGGAGTAAACTGAATCCCATCTCTTAGATCGCCTTGAATAAATGGAAATTGTTTGTCATGATTCATACTGTTCTGTATAACTATTTTGCAAACTGATTATTTGACAGATGAGGAATACTCCATACCTATGATAGTGTCTTATATTGACTGATAGTATATTCAAGAAGCTTATATAATGTGACAACCTTTCTCTCGTTGGGGAGTTTGTTTTCAGTGTGTAACTTTCTGAACAAGTTCATCTTCAAATTTTGGCTCATTGAAGGGCATCCAAATCTTACAATCCAAGAGCACAGTTGTATCTGATTCGTCTGCTATCAGAAGAGAACTCCATGTGTTTGCTAGATGAATGATACTCTGCAAGATGCTTTGTCTGCATAAGCAATACCTCTGTAGTATGTCTACTTGACTCTTGCAGTAGCTTGTACATTAATCGAGTTATACACGGGAACTGAATGATATCATGTTTCTGCTTCTATGTATACACTTACAGATGCATGCAAGTATTTATTTATTTATTTTTATTTTTTTTACTGAGTGCAGCTACTGTTCAAAATATTTCCCATCTATTGTTCAAGTGTGTTAAGGGTGCAGATGGAAGCCAGTTACTGCCTCTGTCAAAGAGACTTGACTGATTATTTTTGTGAACGAGATGTTAAATCTGATGCAGAGACATCTACTGGTGCAATTGTGATAAGATGGAAGGATCTCCAGTGATGTCCTAGTTTGATAATCTTCATGTCTAATTGACTATTCCTATCTGGTTCAAGTCACCATGCAAGAGGACTAGTTGAGATCACTGCAAGGTAAGTTTTCTATTCCTGGCAAACCTATACTTCAAGGAGGGCAACTCAAATTCAATTATTCAAGAGCTATACTTGAAATTGTATTACATTATTTCATGTCATCTTCTCATGCACCTCTTGTTACCGGTTTATGTCCAATGCGAGCATTACTCACTCGTCCATAATCCATATGTTTAATTCGAATATATGTGATTTGCTTGTATTAGATTTATAAATCTAATTTGCTTACTCACTTATTACTGAATGACAAAGTGCCAAAAATTCTGTATTCAATTAACAACAGGCGTAAAGCTTGCGCTAGGCTTTGTGAGGGAGGAGAGGCAGATAGATTACAATTAAACATGTCACTGGGCCGTGCTTCGTCGTGCCTCCTACTGGCTGCTCCCCGAAGGCACCACACTTGCATAGTAGTTCGTGCTTCATGCCATATTGGGTTGAAGCTCTGCTTAAGTAGGCACGAGCCCAACACACGGCAGAATGAGCCGTGCCTAAGGTATTTTCATTTCTTTAAATTTGTTGGGCCGTGCTTCATGCCTTGGGCCGTGCCATGTTAGGTTGAATAAAAGCAACCTTACTCAGATTTTGAGCATGGCCCAGCGCTGAAAAACGCGTGTCTCGGGTCGGAGTTGAGTCGCCTGTGTGCCGTGCTCGTGCAGACTCGGCCAGTGCCATGCTTAACTTTCTATAGTCACTAGTTTTGCTCTCGTACTAAGGAGTCAAAGACTATCTCTTGGCTGTGTTCTTCTCTTGTGTTTGTGTGTGGGTGTTCATATGTGCACATGTGGGTCATAAGAGTAGGTTCTAGTTCATGCATTTTGTACCTTCTCTAGACTAGGAATAGCCCTATTATTGTCTAGGTTTGTGGTAACAGATCAAATTAAAGGTAGGTGGTGCGCTATTGATTATGGCTTTCATAAAATTCAAGCCATAAGGCATTAGGGGAGGGGGTTGCAAGAATTTAGAAATTATGGACATGGTTTTGGGGTTAGTCTGTGAGTTTATGGGTTGTCAGTGCGTCTCAATGTAGGTGTGAAATCTGAAGTTATCTTGCATCTTCTGGTTCTTTGTTTGTGAGGAGGAAGATATTAAGAGATAAGCTGAGTAACATAACAGGACTTGGGATTCTTAAATTAATTACTGTCTCTTTGTCCCCACTCCCTATTTATGTAGTGTTTATTTGGATGTAATGGTCATTACAATGAAATGAGCAGTATAGGGTTATGTTCATGCTCGTTATTACTCATAAGACCTGTAGACTTTGTAGTTGCTATTTTGGTTGTAAATATCATTACCACAAGTCACGTAATGATGATAACATTGTTTAATGAGCAATTGTGATTACAATAACTCATGTAATCGATTACACCCTTCTCATATCACTCATGTCCATCCTTTTCTTCCCCTTTACTCTACTTAACAAAGTCATGTTTCACATATTTCACATTACTTTCAAGTGAATGAGCCCTTGGCGTCTTTTCCATAAGTTTTCTGAATGCGGAAATTCATGCTAATCTCCAGTTTGATGACATAGTTAAATTATTTTGTACAAGTAACAAAGTTCTTTTCTGTAAACTCCGAACTATGTTTCTTCTCTCCTCTAAAATTATTGCCTGCATTTAGCTGAAGTGAATACATCAATCACATCCCAAGATTGATAAAGTTCATTCTTGCAAATGTCAAAATTAAACCTTGTTGTAAAGCACTTACACTGCTATCTTCTCAGATTTAGCAGCACAGAGGTCTTCCACTATGTGTCTGACTTCTGGATTTGAGAGGTCAGCGTCTTCTCCTGATGTCACATCCAACATGTCAGATTTTTATGGTTGAAGAATCTATTCATTCATTATTTTTTTTAATTAGTAGGTTGCACTAAGGGTATTGATAAGGTCAGCTTGAATGTTCAATGTGCCATTTCATTCTTGGAGAAAGTGCAGTTAATTAGCCGACCTTGGGGCTTGGGCTCTATCTAGCTTCTGTAATTAAGCTTTGGCAGAAACATCCATGTCTATTGTTCCATGATCATTATATATTGCCTGAGTCTATGCTGGGATTGATATCTTATTCTTAGATTCAGATTTCCTCTCTGTTTTGAAGGATGCTTATGCAACTTTTCAATTAGCTTCCAGGTTGTTGGACTTAGATGGACACTATTAGAAACAAAAAGGGAGAAGTTATAGGCTACTGAAGAAAAGTGTCATGGAATATACTTGCCTTAGTCTGTATCATTTCTGGCTTCTTAGTGTTTATACCTTTGCATATCTGCTTGCATACAAGGATGCTTTAGTTGTTTAAGAGTAGTTACTCTGTTAAATGTAACATGCTTCTAATTGTAGAGAGTAGACACAGCAGATTGCTCATGAATCAGGTTCAATGAGGTTGCCTTTAGTTGTAGCCTTGACATTTAATGTCAGTCATACTTACAGAAGGACAAGAAGATCCCCCTCCCCCAATGATCTTATGGAAGGGAGTAGGGACTGCCTCATGAGTAAGTTCACGAAACTTTTTGTGAGGTTGCTTGTTTAGAGTTCACCTCTACTTCCAAAATCTTCACATAAATTCGAGATAACGGTAGGTAGTGATAGATTTGGTGCACTAGGGTATCAAGCACCTCCTCCTTCTATTGATGAACCCATTTTTACTTGGTTGTGTTCAATTTGAGTGTGTTTCTGAACTCTGAATGCTGTTCATGTGGAATAACTGGTAATGTTCCATATGCAGTTATATCCATGTGTTTTTAGTCTGTCACTAGCTTTACTTTTATAACCCATGTCTGATATTTGAGTGCATCATCACTTTATGTTGGAAAACCAGGAGTCATTCTGTCATTCACAAGGTTACTGCTGATGGTTTAAATTTTTGAAAAATGAACTATTAAGGTATTCTTTGAGTATTGTTTGGTCTCAGTTGATTTACCGCTCATGGTAACTGTTCATGTTCCATATGTGGTTATATCCATGTGCTTGTAGTAAGATACTTTTTTTAAATTTTTTTTATTTATTTTAATATCAGCGTTTGTTTGTAGATAATATTGTCAAACATAAAGGCCAGTAACCTAGACTACCATTTTAACACACACTATTGTTTTCCTTGCCACCTTAGAAATGCATGTTATGCTACATATTTTTGTAGCCTGTCTGCTCGCATGTGTTGGATTGGTATGAGTGCATGCTTTTGGAGTGATTCTTAGAGGGATATTTCATTCATCTTTCTTTCTGAAGTCTTTAATTTCCTTCATTGTTTTTCCTGGAGTACTTGATACTTCATATAGTACTAATATTATTTTCTTTACCAGCATTATTTTCGAGTGTTTAAGAAACATCATCTTTCAGATTCCGCATTGGAGGTAAGGTTATGTGCATCGCTGCTGCCTTAGACTTCGCCAATTGTGAGACTCACCTGGGTGGCAATGTTGTGTGGTGGTTGTATTGATACCCAATTATTGTTCGTCTTGTTAAAAATGATGTCTATTCCCGTCTTTTCCGGCACGTGGATTGGGTTCTCAATGTCGGTACTAGGTTTACTGTGATTCCGTTCCTACTTGATGAAGTACATTGTTTGCATCGCTGTTGAGCTGCTCTTCTATCATCTCAGGATCTGTTGTACGACGAAGCCTACCATTCTGTAGTCGTCATTTCTGGCAAAAAATTGCATTCTGATCCCTGACTCTTGTACTGCTAATTACTGCTTGTAAATGAGGTTAGTTTCATGCTCGTATATTGGTCTCAACACTCAATTATTAAAGCTCTTTTCAGGGACCATCAAATTGAAGTTAGTGGAAGGTACGATAAAAGTTTTGCAAGATCTTTTCATCACATGCATGAAAGTTATATGCCATACTAATTTGAAGCATGAATTCTTGTCTCTTTCTGGTACACTTGCTATTTGAGAGATGCAAACAGACCTATTGATGATATGGCTAGGCTGTTATGTGGGGAAACACTGCATTTAGTGATTTATGTACTAGTCTACTACTTGAAGCCTGATCTATGCCAAGTCTCTGTCGTATTGATTTTCGTAGCACATTATTGTTATGTTTGCTTTCTGAACCTGCAACTTTGGGTATTCTTTACTGTTCGTTGGTAGCACATCAAGTTATATGTAGTCAATTAGTGGTGCATACAGTCAGTATAAAGGGTATGACCTTGGTTTGAGTTTCATTTCCCCGAAAAGAGGAATGGGTATGACCTTGGTTCGCGTCTCATTAACCCAGAAAGAGGAACGGGTATGACATAGACATCTAATAAGAGATTTATGTTAATTTACATTACCCTTTATATAAATGTGTGTCACAAGAGACGCAAGATATATTGGATACACTGCTTTTCTATAACTATATATATACCATGTAACAACCATAGGCCATAGCAGTGAACANTTTGTTTTGTTTTCTGCCTCTTACTACTGTTGCTGCTATTACTAGTACTACCAATACTCTGTATCCAAAACTTTCTCGAATTTAGGGTTGAAAATGTTCTCTTTGAGTGTCTCTACAAAGGGATAAGATTGTATACATCTTGATCTTTCTAAATCTTATGGCAATTGGAGCTCTCTAAACCTTATAGCAATTGGAGTCACGTAGGATGTCATTAGCGGTGAATAACAACAAATCATTCTGATGTTTTAAACTTTTAATTAATACTTGTATTTTCACTGCTTAATCTCAACATGTGGTTCTCTCTCCCAATCCCCCACCCCAAAGAACCCCTCTCTTGTTTGAAAGAAGTTTATCTTACTTACCTTAGCAATTACTAGCATTTTGCACTTACTTTAGGGTTTACATCTTATACTCTATATTTTATGATGATGTTGAGTCACCTTTGATTTCCATCAAGGGTCAAGGAGGCAGGCATCTTGGCAAGAGTTTTTATTTTTTATTTTTAAAGAAAAAGAAAAATATTGCATTTGTTGGTGGGGGCTAATGGTCATGGCAGCTGATAATGAAGGTGTCTGAAGTGGTGGTGATTTTATTAGGGGGCAATCATGGTCACTTTAGTGACTTTGATGGGCTATCATTTCCATTGTGTTTTGTAATCAATCCTTTGGCATGGGACCAAGTGTGCTCTGGAAAGATTCAACCTGTCTCTAATCTTAGTCTTTGTTGTTATCAATGACATCCATTCACTTCACATCTTTTATCTTGAGGTAAATTAATAATTGGTGTTTTCAACAGGGAAATATGTGACAGGAATCATGGAACAGCATGAATTTTGGAAATTACTGTTGTTTTTCATTACAATGTGAGGGATTAGAAGATCTAATTTTGCATCTTACCTAGTTGCAAAATCATACTAATAGTGGCTGTCAGCCAGTCACAGTGAAACAATTTCAATT
Source organism: Mesembryanthemum crystallinum (assembly GCA_030267885.1). Classification (NCBI taxonomy): domain Eukaryota; kingdom Viridiplantae; phylum Streptophyta; class Magnoliopsida; order Caryophyllales; family Aizoaceae; genus Mesembryanthemum; species Mesembryanthemum crystallinum. Next base: position 30,278 of record BSSO01000121.1, on the reverse strand, counting down.
GATGTGAAATCTTTTCTTTTAAGCACAACTAGTGAATCTTAATGGATGATTTAAAGTATCCTGAATAGCAAGGTATGCTAAATTTATTTATTGAGTACTTAATAGAAATGTTCTTAAAAAGAAGAAAAAATAAAGATTTGTTGTACAAGTGAGCTCCAATATCATTATAAGTGTAAAGAAGGCAATCTTTATGGACAAAAGCTTGTATGGATTTTAGTGGGCTGCAATGCCAAATGAGTCTTTTTAGTAGACCCCCTTTGCTACATGAGTCTTTAAAGTAGCTTCGGCGACAATTGGGTTTTAAAAAAACATAACTCGTCCATATTGGTCCAAAAATTACAGCTCCGGTCAAATTTTCCGGTCAAAAATAAATTTTTTTCCATTTATTCTTGTAATTTTCAATAACATACAGTTGGTTGACATTTTTAAATGACTTAACTTTGGTTAAGATTGGTTGAAGATGAAATTTTTTTTTAACTTTGGCCGGAATTTTGTGGCCGGAGTTCCAATTTTTGGACCAATGTACGTGAGTCACAGTTTTATAAGACCCAATTGTCGCCGGAGCAGCTTTAAAGACTCATGTAGCAAAAGGGCTTTACAAAAAAGACCCATTTGACATTGTGGCCGATTTTAGTGTATTGTGTACATCAGGGTAGTCACCGATTGTTTTTTAAAAAAAAATTCACTAATAGTTTCTTGGAAAAGGTCTCTCATTCTTTGATTAAAAAAAAGTTACCCCTTGGCCTGAAAAGTGATCTATATCTTGAAGAAAAGTCACCTTAACATTATGGTGTATATTATATTCCTCTTTTGTCCCGCCATTACGTAGATATTGTTTGCTTATCTTTGTCCCGTGTTATAATGTAGGCTTTGTACTATTCATCCCCACAAAAGTCATAAATAATCCCATCTACTATCTCTCTCTAATAACCAGTTTTTTTTTTAATTAATAAAATACTCAATCTCTCTCTCTCCCTCTCTCTCTCACCCACTATCTAAACCCAAATATTAAAATATTCCCACTTGTTCAAATATTAATAACCATTATAAAAGTGAAGGGTTTAATGGTCAATCTTAACTTTCTTTCCTCGTCTTCATGTTTGCCATGAATAGCACACCGTCCGCCAAATAGTGGACGGAGGGAGTACCACACACTAGGTTTATGCGAGATTACTAATCTATATGAAGATAACTATGATGATCGAAGAGATGTCCAGACGTGCGATGTTAAATAATAATGGGTGTAAACCTCTTATAATTATACATACGAGTTTATAAGAGGTATTTCTTGAAAACATAAGACCGCAGCTGAAAGGTGTCTTTTAACCACATCAAATGAAATCAAAATTGTACCCAAAGTAAACATCAAGGACCATATTAAGAAAGGGACGGAAGAAACACATTAAATTTGCTATATGTAGCCGACCTCATGAAACGTTAGCATCACTTGGAGATAAATGGAAAGGACATAGTAGGACCTACACATAGTGAAGAGATGATGATAGTTGAGCTTGGCCAAACAACCATGTAGGGGAGAGAAAGAGATAAACGTTGAGGAACAAGAGACCCCTAAAAAGAGTAATTGATTTATCCAAATCTTGTTGGGATGGAAAAATCCCAACAATATCCTACAATCATAATATGAGCTATATATATGTAATTAACATAATACATACTCCCTCCGTCCCGTAATTAACTTTTAAAAACACCATATTTTTTGTCCCAAAATTAGCTTTTAAAACCAATAAGATCCCATAACTTTTCTATAATACCCTTCCACTAACTTACAATTACAATAAAAAAAAATATACTCTTTCTCCAATCACTTTCTCTCTCCAATCACACACTCTCTCTATTAGTTTATTCCACAATCATAATATGAGCTATATATGTGATTAACATAATACATATATGTGAAGATTATAATGTGTTCGAATTTTTGTACCCTATAATACATAACTACACTTTCATAATAGACCATAACAGAGTCATATCTATATATCAACATGTCTTTTTTCTATGTTAGTACAATAATACATACTCACTACAATATAACAACACATGTCATAAATGATTACTTATATTATGAATTTGAAATTGAAAAACATTACAATATATCCAAATATGCATTCTCATGAATTCATATATTTGGAATATTTTTATCTCCATATAGTGTCGAATTAATTCTATCTTACCCCCATAAATGGGTGAGGTTTCAGAGTGGAATTGATAGCTCACCGCATGTCTTTTTTAGGCGACACTCCAAACTACAAATCACTTTACAAATTTTAACTAGTACTCTATATTATATGGATAGGGGTATGAAATTTAGAATTTACGAGTAAGAAAAACTGATAGAATGAAAAATTTATAGGATACTGACACGCGACTCTTCCAAAAGTGGAGACTCTCCGTCCATCCAAGGTGACCACATCTGACTTGTCGGTTTGGTTACCCGTAGCCCAGCACAGTTCCACTGTACACTTTCTCAAAGACATTGCAAAATTAATGCAGTAATTAACAAGAAATTCAAAGCAAACTCCCTTTTCGCACCAAAAATTTAAACATAAAATACAAATTCCTGTTACTCACTCATTGTCTCTCAGAGTACAGTATATAGACTAACCTGGAAGAGCAGAGAAACTTCTTCTCTGCATATTTTGCTCTCTTTTATCTCTCTCTTTCTCCATTGTTAAACGCTCTTAGCAGATAACCCAAAATTGCTGAGATAGTTTAATGTCAAGGGCTTTCAAAGAACATGATTACATAGGCTTATCAGAGGTTTCTTCAAATGAACAAACCTCTGACAAGGCCAAAACCTCAAATTTGAGTGAAAAAACCAGTAAAGGTCTCACCTTGAAGGCCACTGAGCTGAGGCTTGGCTTACCAGGTTCACAGTCCCCCGAAAGGTTTGTTTTTGAGGATGATAATGGTGCTAATTGCCCAATTGGGGCAGTGAAAAATCTTGTGTCAGGGGCTAAAAGGGGCTTCTCAGATACCATCAATGGAGGTTCTGGCAAGTGGGTTTTGCCTAAAAATGGTGGATCTGAGGTGGGTGCTTTGAAGAATGGTGTTTCTCTCTCCTCCTCTGTCATGGTGGATGATCAGAAGTTGCAGAGTTCCCCTGTTTCTGGGCAGGGTACAGCAGCTGCTCCTGCTTCTTCAAAGTAAGGGCCTGTTCTTTTGTCTATAATTTGAGGTGTTGAATTATTTATTTATTTTTATATTTTTTTTTTGTTGAATTTTGTATGCTGGTTTTATGTGATGGTTGCTGAACTTTTCTGGTTTTTGATGAACGTTGCTAGTTGGTGCTGGCTGAATTTTGTGATGGTTGTTGAACATGGCTGATCTTTGCTTGTTGTTGCTGATTTTACCAAAATAGAACCAATGAACATGCCACTTTACCTTATCTCTTTCAATGTCTTTGAGCTTAGATGTTTTTTTTGTTTGGGGGCTGTAGAAGGTACAAAGGCTGATACCATACACGTTCATAGTCAGGAGATGAGGGTATTGACTTTGAGCCTGATATACAAAATACTTGAGTCTAAGCTCATCTGGGCTGTGGTTTCCCTTGTTCAATTAGTATTTTATTTTGTCTCGTAAGTATGTGTTTGAATTTGCTCTTGGATGATATGTTGTTGTTGTTATTGAGTGTGGCTTTAATTATGCTTTTTTTCCCCCCTCTGAACTGCAAGGAAGCCACCCTTTGAGGGTAATGAGATTTGAACCCAGGTGATTGCTGGGGATGAGGGGGGGGGGGGGGGTGCGCCACTGTGCTACCCACCCCAAGCTCTTCGATTATGTCGTATGACCGGCCTAGAGTGCCTTGGAGTGACCTATTTAAGAAGGTTTATGATGGGCCATGCTCCAAAGTAACATGTGTAGCCAATGGGCTCGAACCAGGGCCGTTCACTTTTATGATGAGTATTTAGGAGTTTGAATGGTTATATATATGCATGGTACTCATCCATGTTTTTGACATAGTGGGTTTTATTACTCATCTCCAATCATGTTTTCCATCAAGTTGAAAGGGTTTTCCATGTTAGATCTTGTGCCATGTATTTTAATTTTAGATTCTTTTATATTCCTTTGTAGTTGAAATTTCACTTGATTCCAAGCTCAATTCAAGTAGTTTAATATGGAAGGGGAGTTGGATATTTTGTGGTTGGTAATAATATGTAGTTGACGGAGTAAATATTGAAAACATACTGAGTATCATAATATCCAGAAAATCGTAAACTTTTGAATAGAAATAACATTAGGTGAACAAAAATCATCAAGTCATCATGCTGAGATGGTTTTGTTAAAACCTATATAAAAATAGTCGCATTTCATAACTGAGCAAGTATACTTTGGTAAATAATATACCATACCGTTACACTAGAAATGTCATGGAGGTATCGAAAGCAGTGAATGTGATTTTCTTAAAGTGGAGTCATAAGAATCAGATGTGTTCCCTTTGATACAATTTGTGAGATAAAGGAGTACCACGTACATGGCATTTCCTACATATTTTATGCTTGTAACATGGTGAAATGGTAAATTTTTTTTGATGAGGTTTCTTCATTACATGAGCAAGGGGACGTGTTGATCTTGGTTCATCTGTTGATTGTTGAGATAAAGCCTTCTTCAGATTTCCTGACAATTTTTAATAGAAAGCTAAGGGGACTCTAGTTCTTGTATGTTTATTGTTGATGGCATATAAAATACTCATAGGACTCAGAATTATTACTTTTACTTGGTGGTCCATATTAATGTATGAACCCAATCAATCCCATGCCTCAAAAAATTTAGGGAGTTGAGACAACATTTCTCTTGAAAATAAAATATATCAGTGCATGATTGGTTAGGCATCCTCAATTTGCTTAAGCCTCTGATGCCGCTATCATGGTCACCGTTCATTCATGAATTGTACTGTCTGTGGTATCTTTGGAGCATGTAGAACTATTTGTCATTCTGTGAACTCAATTTCTTACAATTACATGCCTTAAGTTCCTATTTCCTAATAGGTCTGTAGCTTCATGAAAAATGAACTTCCCTTGATTTGTAAAGTCTTTGTCCTAGTCTGACTTTGACAAAAATTGTTGAATCTTTGCTGAGACACCTGTGGCTAAGTATGTGTGCTTGTACTTGAGTGTGTATCTATACATGTAACAGGGCACAGGTGGTAGGATGGCCACCCATTCGATCATTTCGGAAAAACACCATGGCTGTCAATGCTCAGAAAATCAATGGCGACAAAGACTGCAAGTTGGAATCAGGTTGCCTTTATGTAAAGGTCAGTATGGATGGTGCTCCATACCTCAGGAAAGTTGATCTCAAAAACTATGGAGGTTATGCGGAGCTCTCCTCAGCCCTCGAGAAAATGTTCAGTGGCTTCACAGTTGGTAAATTCTCTGTACATTGGTTCCAGCACCCCACCCTTGTCTGCTCATGTCTCAGCACTTTTGAAAATTTGAGATTTACACACACGTTAATCTTTCGAATCCTACTTGATCAGAGAAACATTTAAACAATAAAGAATGAAAAACCAATTCTGTGGCCTTAAGCAGTTGTAGTTTAGACGTTGTAATGAGAAGGAACAAAGCCTTTTCCTTACTGATCTGTTCACTCCTTGTCTGGTTGTCTAGGGCACCATATTGTTGGCTGAATTTCTTAGGCATGCTTTTACCATCTTCTTTCCTAGTTCTTAAGGTCCAATTTGGTTCTTTGAAAAATACCAAGTTAAAGTTAGTTCAAGTTTAGTCATATGATTGAGTAATGACATTACAGCTCTGACTGTATATAACATTGGTTGTCTTCTATGTAACCAGTGGTTGTTGCAATTTGTGTAGACAACCAATGTTGTGTGCATTCACCCTGTAAATGACCTTTAAAGTTCTCTTAATCCTGTAGGAATTAATATAAATTATGGATGCTTCGCTTAGGTCAACATGACATTCAAGGAGTCCCAGGTCAAGATGAATTGAGCAAGGGTAGATTGATGGATAATCTTCACCATTCTGAATATGTTCTTACTTACGAAGACAAAGACGATGACTGGATGCTAGTCGGTGATGTTCCATGGAAGTAAGTGAATTATTTGTTTTTTCCCCCCGGTCTTAGCAGCCTCTTCATTTTCATTGCGTTATTTGATTTTTTAAAGTACTACTTCTGCTCTTCATGTTGTATCTTAGTGAAAAATCACAGTCATGTTATGTTTTGAACTTTAATTTCCTTGCAGCATGTTCATGGGGTCTTGTAGAAGGCTGAGGATCATGAAGAGTTCAGAGGCAGTTGGGTTAGGTACATATTAAGATTCTCTTGGGATACACCTTTACTGCCTATCTGATGAATATGTGACAATTATGTGCATGTTTCATATCTTAATATAGTTTATAGTACAGAACATTTGAGATAGCAAATTACTGGTGTGTCCATCTTGCAGCATCAAGAGCTACCGAGAAGTGACTGATCCATGAGATGCTTAACATGCAAACCGATCTGTGTACGAATGGCAGCCTTCTTTCTTCTGGAATCTTCTAGATAATGTTGCTCAAGTTAAGTTTAATATTTCAGAGAAACATAAGTTAATATTGTTATGTACAGCACACACCTTTAGCATATCATCATGGTTTTTCCGCTATATAGTCAGGTAGTAGGGGTTGATGGTGTCCTGCACTGCCTTGCTCTTTGCTGCTGTGTAATCTAGAACTTAATTAGCTATATATGGTCACATTATAATCGACATTTGCTGAAACGGGAAAGTTTGTATCAGATATTATCGTTGCATATACATGCAAATGGTTTGCTTCAATGTTTCAAAGTATGTTTAAGTTCGTGAATTCTATCAGTTCATTCAAGAGATAACCTTTCATATATATTGTATCCCTCAGTTAATATTGGTTTCTTGTAGCTGGCCTGTGTATACTTGCGCATTCTAGAGCTCATATGTCATCACCGCGGAATATCAATTAACTCTTTTGACACGAGGGAAGCATCCTTAGTGACAAGGATTCATGGCTGAGAAAGTCCTAGAAAGTCATGGCCTGGCTATCTACCAGTGAAGATCCTTGATCCATTTTGTGTTATCTCCTGTCCCACTCCCACCTCCTTATATACGATACATCAGTTTTTATAATTATCTCGATTTTTATTGGATACATGACAACATCACTGATGATCGGCATGTGTTTGAAATAAAATATTGTCCACTGGGACAGATGATCCGGATTGGGCTAGATATGAACAACACCAGAATGGTGATATCAGACATATTCCAGCATGATAATTGACATGTATTGTTAGTTACCAACTTACCATAGACCAACTATATTAATGTTTGATGCAAAGACCAAAACCAGAGCAGAGGATATATGACAGTGCAACAAGGTTAAAGCAGCGGAAAAGGCTTGTTATTAAGACTGTGACTTCCTAGTCTTCTGATCTGAGTTAGTTGGTTCCTTCTACAATTTATCAAAAATGATATGAGCTACTTTAGGATTGTAAATGAACTGGTATATCATTGAAGCTCAGACAACAATAGAGTAAACTGATTCTAGACATGTTCTCTAAGCTTGTTTAATCACACTTTTCAAACTAAAGCTCAGGGGGCTAAATTTCTTAATTTCCACTTTCTTAAAATGTCCATCAAGAAGTTATATTTTGCTGAATTTATGTTAAATTGAACCACATGTACAACTTTTAAATTAGAATAAATCTGATTTGTATAGTTTCGGCCACAAAAAGATGGTAAGATGCTCCTGCCAAATAAGAATAAATAAATCTCACAAAGGGTGCTAAGATGATCCTAGCAAATATAAAGAAATTATAGGATGGAGGGCGTATGTATTTGTAAGACTTGAACCCACGACTTTACTCAAAGAATGAACACCACTCACAATCTCGCATTCGTACCACGTATTTACTTTTGTGTTAAATTGTTATCGACCAAAGAACTTAGCAATGTATGACTTCAACATCTTCCACGAGTTGTGATGAACCGCTAGAGATCAGATAATATTGTCACATTAGGAGGTTATAATCTATTGAGCAAAGTTTCAAGTTCGATCTTAACAAGCTTGCGGATAACTATTATTAGGAAAATTTTACCAAATGAAAAAATATAGAAGCATAAATTTGTGTGCACTTCTTTTTTTTGGGAAAGTATGTGTGTGCAATTTTGCAAATGCACAAATCACAAATGTCACAACTATTACAAGTTTTTGGGGACTTCTTCCATGGCCACTATAAAAAGGGTTATAGTAGAAACGTTATCAATTTGTAGTTATTCTTGTATGAGGTGGCCTCATACATGAGGCTGGTACTTGGAAGAAGAAAATTGTGATACTTTTGATACTCGATGGAGTACCAAGTACCACATTTTTCTTCTTTAAAATACCAGGCCTTATATATAAGACCGCCTCATGAAAGTTTTTGTGATCAATTTAGTCAAAACCAAACTGTCCTTGATTGCAAGTAGATTAAAAAAAAAATCAAAAATAAACTTATCAATTACTTAGGTTGGACACAAATATCTCTAGACTCAACCAAACCTAATAAAATAAAATACCTGAAACAATTATGGAGTAATACGTATTAGTAGTGACCATTGTAAATATTTTTACAAGTTCTGTTACCAAAACGAGTGAATTTTGTGTGAAAAAAGTCGCCCCCAAAGAATATGGTACATGAACATGTCTGCAGGGTCGGGTCCTCAGTGTTTCTCTTCTCAATTGGCTATCTCCTTCACCTGCTTCACGCACACTGTTTTCTGAGGAACCACTGCAACAAAGATGAAGCTCAAGCAATTAGAGGGTCTCCTCGGAAATCTTGATCAGTTTTCCACTCCTAAGGTCTCTCTCTCAAGCCATTTACTTCTTCTTCCACCATTTTTTTTTGGGTTCAAGTCTCTAATTTCTTAATTAAAATGCAGACCCTTTTCCCTTACAATAGTACTCACTAGTTTACATCTTCTGGGTTGTATTATTCTGCTGCAGATTGAACTTGAACAGTACCCAACTGGCCCCCATATTGCTTCTCGGATGCTATACACAGTAAGATAAATTAACCCACTTTTACCCTAAATTTCAATGTTATTGAAGTGGGACTGTTTTATTCGGCCAATTTTTTGATGGGCACTTGTTTTTTTTTTGATTTGGGTAGGCAGAGAATTCATTTGGGGATGTGAGTGACAAGGTAGTGGCTGATTTGGGTTGTGGGTGTGGCACATTAGGAGTTGCAGCTGCCCTCTTGGGTGCAGAGTGAGTATTTTCCATCTATTTGTTGGGTCGGACTATTGAATTTGCTGTTTATTGCAATTAAATTGGTTGTCGAATTTGAGCTTCACTCTGACTATTGACATGTGTGGAATCTTGAAATCATGTTTATTTGGTTTTTGCTCTGTTTCTGTGATATATTTGAAAGCTATCAACAGTCATGTTATAGGTTTCGACGTGGATACTGAGGCCCTTGAAATTGCGTCATTGAATGCAGAAGATTTAGAGGTATTGACTTCTTTTATATTCCTACTTGGTCGGATTGTAATTTCTGCCTTCTATGATATGAAGGTGCTAGTTTCTTTTGATATGGCTTTACATGGAATTATGAGAATTGAGGAAGGAGGATGGTAATTTCTTGTTTGATACTCATTAATATTGAATTTGGAACTTGATCATATGATGCGCCAAATGGTTTTCTTAGCTGTGGATCTCTACATTAACCTTCTCTTGCTTAGCTCGTTGCAACGGAGTTCAATCATTAAATTGGTTAGCCATATATTGTTTTATCTTGACAGGCTTACATTTGTCGATTGAACCATTGTGTAAAGAGCAATGTTTGTACATAGTTTGGTGTGTAATGGGCAATCAGTAGTGCCCTTTGGAAGACTCCCCCACAGGCTATAAAATCACACTACCCACTCTTTATATTTAATGGAGCCTTAAGAGTTAAGAGTTGATGACCAATAAAGGAAGATCAAAGACTATTAGTCCGATGGCTATAAAATCACATTACTCACTCTTTACACGGTTTTGGTTTCATATCCTTCAGAGTGGCTAAGTGGGTGAGCAGTAAGGGATGATCAACGACTATTTGTACAACCTAATACTTGACCTAGGAGTCTTCCATATTCCTTAAGGGGGTTCCCATCCAATATAATTTGTCAATGAACACCTTGGCACTGTAACTTTTGGACGACCACCATTTTCCTACTAGCCTTTGGATTTGGATAATCCTGTGAGAACTTCAATGTTGATGCTTTGTGGGACAAAGACAGCGAAAGAGGTCCGTGCCCCCCTCCCCCTCCGGTAGGCCTTTTTCCCCACTTATAGCTTTTAGATATGCACCATCCCAAACTCAATTGATATTTTTGACATGGATAATTTTGGGGACCAAGGGAAAACCAAGAAACCTCCCAATGCTCTCAAGCCTTCAAAACAGTTTCCATTCTTAATTGACTAATGGTTTTTGAGCCGGAGACGGAAGAGTGAGTGACCCGATAAAGGATGACCAAAGGCTATTGTATGAGATAATACTTGATGGAGGGCGTTGCACCTCCACGCGAGGTATTTCCTTTAATATTATCAGAAAAAAAAAAAAAGAACACCTTCTGCTTAGCACACCCCGGACAGCCCGTTTCCCTTTGGATCTAGGCCATCCTCAGCTAGATGAGAATTTTAACATTTATGCTTCAAAGGACAAATGGTAACCCATGAGACCCCTAATGCCCACGGGAGGCCTTCCAAACGCCCTCCATTTATGTGACCCATGGTTTTGTTGATGGAGCCTTAAGAGTGGGTGTCTGAAAAAGGTTAAACGAGGGTCTCCCACATCCCCGTGGGGTTCCCCTCTAATATTGTTCAGTAATAAACACATTGGTCTCGCCTTTGGGTTGGATTGTCTAGAGCTCGATTGAGATTTTCAACGTCGGTGTTCCATTTGTCATGGATTAAATCACCCATGCTTTTGGTGTTGGTGCCTTAAGATTGGGTGACTAGTAAAGGATTGCCAAAGGCTATTGGTCTGATCTAATACTTGATCTCGGGGGACTCTTAACCTTCCAGCAATGTTCTTGTACAATACTTTTTGAAAATGAGCACCTTGGTCCATGGACCTTCCAGACAGGTTGTTTCCCCACTTCTAAGTCTTTGTGATTTTGACCATCTTGAGCTTGCTTGAGATTTTCAACAATTATTATTTGGGAGATCAAAGGAGACTGGAAAGGCCTCTTAGTGCCCCTCTGAGGTCTTCTAAACACCCTAAATTTGTAATCACCCATAGTTCTGCTGATGAACCCTTAAATGGGTGACTTGTGAAGGATAACCAGGGTTATTTATTGGTTCAACATGGTACTTTACCTTATACTTGGCCTTGGGGACTCCTACCCTCCTGGAGAGTACATGTCCAATATTATTCGAATATGAACACCTTGGTTCTGGCAACATGTTTTCTTACTTAAAGGGCTTTGGTATTGGGCTATTATGAGTCAAGTCGAAATTTTCACGATCGATGCTCGAAGGATCAAGGGCGACCCAAGAGTCCTCCCAGTGCAGCAATGCCCAGAGGAGGTTTCCACATGCCATCATAATTACTTATGGTTTTGTTGTTGGTGCCTTTGGAATGGGTGACCAGGAAAACATAAACAAAGGCTATTGGTTTGACCTAATACTTGATTACATGGGCCTCCTGGGAAGGTTCTCATTAAATATTATTCGAACATGAACACTTGGTCCAATGACCTACTCGGGTTGACCCTGTTCCTCACTTATAGGCTTTAGATTTGGACTATTCCGAGAGGCCTTCTAAACGCTATCAATTCATGATTACCTTTTGTTTTTTGTTTTTTTTTTTTCTCTTTTTTAGCCTTAAGAGTAGGTAAACACTAGATGATGACCAAAGGCTATTGATCAGATCTAATACTTAGACCCTGGGGCTCCAAACACCTCCCCACTCCGGGACAGTTCCCATCCACTATTATCAAAATTGAATACCTCAGTCTCAGTACCTCTTCGACCATTATGAACTAATACTAATTCTCTAAGGGACCAAGAGCAACCCAAAAGGCCCCTGTTCCCTTGGGTGGCCTTCCAAACATCCTTAATTCATAATTACTCATGGTTTCCATGATGGAGCCTTGTGAAGTGTGTGACTATTAAAGGATATCCAAAGGGTATTGATCTCTCCAATTACTTGACCCCAAGGACTGCGACTTCCGGGGGGGTTCTTGTCCATTATTGTTCGGGAATTAAAACCCTGGTCTCAAGACCCCCAAACGACCCGTTTGCCCACTTACCCTTTAGATTTGGACCATTCTGAGCCTGGTTTAGATTTTCAACACCTATGCTCTAGGGGATCGAGGGTGACCCAAAATGCCCCTCGGTACTCCCGGGAGGCATTCGAAAGGCCCTAAATCCATAATCACCTTGGTTCTGGTGATGGAGACTTTAGGATGGGTGACTAGTAACAATACCAAATGGCAAATGCTATTGATTTGACCTAATATTGTCCCCAGAGAACTCATACATCTCCCCAAAAGGTTTCTCATTGTAATATTATTCGAAAATGAACACCTTGGTTTCAGAATCTCTCGAACAGCCCGTTTCTCCACTTATAATAACCTTGGGAATTTGGACCTTCCCACGCTAGTTGAGATTGTTAACCGCGATCCTCAGGGGGACCATGAGCGGCCAAAAAGGCGCTTTGGTTCCTTTAGGAGACCTTCCAAACGCCTTCACTTCATATTCACCCATGATTTCTTTGTTGGAGGCTTAAGAGCGGGTGACCAATATATCAATGAAAGCAATGCTAAACCATTTGAAAACATAATAAGCATAACATCTAAACATTAAAAGTAAATTATCTTGTTTCATTCTATTTGGTGTCTGGTTCTTATGGTTGTGCGGAGGGCACATGCTTTCAAAGGGAAGGCAGAGCTTTGGGATATAGTTTGCAATTAGAGCAAAGGAGATGAAAAAGATGAATGTCCGCAGTTGACTTTCCACTACCAAGCACATATGCACCTAGGCTTGTTTGTCTTGATTTTGGAAGATTACTGCTATAAACTATGATTTGAGAGAATACTCTCTAGATATGCTCCTTTATGTATATGGATATATATATGAGCTTGGTTGGAAGGAAAGACTGTAATGTCTAATTGTTTATCCTTGCAGTTGGATGTAAATTTTGTCCAGTGTGACATTCGGAACTTGGAATATAGAGGTAATGGCACCCGCTTATGCACCTCCATTTCCTACTCTTTTGTGCTCTTTGAAGTTCATCCTTGTATATGCTATGTCAAAAGCGTTCCTGTTGTAAATCTGCATACCAATAGTGTCTACTCCACAGCATTTGGTAAGAAAAATTGGTTCAATTAGTGAAATGTTTATTTAACTGGATGGCATATTACTATTTACTATAACTTGCTTTTATGTGAGACAGAATAAGGATTTAATTTATGCGGGATTCTGTGATTTTAAAGTGTCTTGGATGATAAGAAGAGATTTTTCTTCTTTACTTGTAAAAATTTAGCAATAATGAAAAATTTATTTGATGGTCAGGCTGTAGAGTTTAGATGAAGTTATATTATAATTCTGCTCTGCAGCTGAGTAAAGCTGCATTGATCTTATCTGTCAATGTTGGATAACACTCATGATTGATTACTGATTAGTGTGTGCTCTGTATAAATTTCTTTGACCAACACTGCTCAAACTCTCTTTAAAAAATGATTATATGACAAACGAGGGACTTGGTTTCCTAATATGTACACCATGCTTTCCACTTGCAGCAATCCATGATTCAGGAAAGCTACCAAGTTCACTTATAGTGGGTTGCATATGCCTCTTGAACTATTTTATTATCAATGAATTCTAGCTATAAGTATCCCTCGTGTTACACATGGGAACTACAATAATGTATAAGGGTGTTTGAGTTCCTGACATAACTGTGTGGGTGTTTGAGTCTCACAACTGTTTTACAAACAGTATATGGTGCTGTTAATAGTTATATTCATAATTTGATCTTTTGCGATCTCACATGGATGCCCTGCAACCCAACTCATTTATGGTTATATTTGTCAATCACCCCTCCTCTTATCAAGGGAAGTTATGAAAATTGACTTAGTGGATAATGTGCCTCCTAGAAATATCTTATTACATTAACATCACAATTAGATTTCAAATACTGAAACAGTGTTGATGGATTGTTTAGGGAAAATCATTGACACGGTTGTGATGAATCCTCCATTTGGAACCCGCACAAAGGGGGCTGACATGGACTTTCTATCTGTAGCTTTGAAGGTAAACAGTTGGACCCTGTTTGATATTTGCTGCCATAGTGCAAAAGTATCCTTATTTGTGCTTGCTGATTTGCTAGTTTCTATTTCTTGAAACTGGTTGTTTTTCTCAGATTGCTTCTGGAGCAGTATATTCATTGCATAAGACTTCAACAAGAGATGTAAGTCCTATTGAGATTGTTCCGCATGCCTATGATTGTTTTACAAGTTTAATTGTAATGTTTTACAACACGTAAAGAGGACCATGGCTGGCATGAGCTATCTAGACCACATGATGAAATGGGTTAAATTGTACCTTGTCCGTGAATATTACTATTTACCTAGCAAATAATGTGATCATCTTGTGAAAAAAATGTAAATTCTACGAGCTTCTTCCTAAATAATTTGCAGATGGACCTGATACTTGTGAATTCGAAGTTCATACTGATGCTACTACTACCCTTGTCAACTCCCTCTGCGCTGCCCCTGTGCTGTAATATTTGATAATTGTCTATAAGGATGAGACTTACATTGACTCTTGTTATTAGTTTCTCATATCTATCACTAATATCCTGTATCTGCTTTATTGTTGATTGCTTAGTTATCTTTATGTCAAAGTTTAGATTTAGTAATATGAATACATTATTTATTCAGTCAAAATATCTAGGACATGCATAGTTTTCAGTTGGCATATACAATAGAATTATACATTTTTCAGTTGGCAACACCTGTTGAATATCATGTGATCTTCCTTTTTTTTTTTTTTTTCGTGGATTTGTTCGTATTCAGCATGTGAAGAGGATCGCTTTGCGAGACCATAATGCTAGGAGTGCAGAGGTATTGTGTGAGGTGAGTAGAGGTGACTTTCTGCTTTGACGAGCAAATATTGCAGTTTTTTACAGGATAATGCAGCTTCTTATACAATTCATTTTCTCTTTTTCTTTAGCTTCGATATGATGTGCCAAAACTATACAAGTTTCACAAGAAAAAGGAGGTTGATATTGCTGTGGACCTCTGGCGATTTGTACCAGCAACAGCCACCGGAAATGGTGTTTGAAATTTGTCGAAAATTCACATTTGTGCATCGTTGTAGCATGTTATGATGGGAAATTATACCTTCACAATCTCAAGAGAACTAGACTGTCTGGAAAACAAAAATGTAGCTTGGATTGCATTTGCAGCTATTCATGTTTTTGGGTAATTATCTAAATTATTTTGAAGGAAACAATCAAACTCATTGTCGATACATCTTTTTCAATGATTTGGTATTTTTTTTATCGAATGATGCATACCAGCCAAGTTATAGACTGAATTATAACAAATATGCTTGGCTATTATTGTAAGTGTAAAATATACATAAATATATCAAAAATGCTTTTACAATGTCATTCCCAAGCACAACTAAAATACAATTGAAGATGCAGCTACTTCTCTCCGCGATCTGGACATGCAGGAATATAGCGACAGAAAACATACAAAAGGCAATAAGAATCAAAAATTGCCTTCAAATGATACAAACAAAAAAAAATTATGCTACTGTTTCTGAACTTGAACTCTCGAAATCGAACCAAACCTCAAACATTCTGTTCCAAGATCTGTCAAATTCTATGATAGAAACACTCCTGCAAATCTCACGTTTCAGAATCTGTTTCGGATTTTCCAGCTTCCTCCCCGAGAGTAAACCGAGTAAACCTCCTAACTTTGATGTTCTCCCCAAGTGCAGCCACAGTTTGTTTCACCAAGTCCTTAACTAAGAGACTGTCGTTTTTAATAAACGGCTGCTCCAAAAGAGCAAGTTCTCCAAGCCTCTTTGAAATTCTTCCTTCTACGATTTTCTCCCTAATATTTTCAGGCTTTGATTGAATATCTTCTCTCTGCATCTCAATCTCCTTTTCCTTGGTCGTAATGCTCTCTGGTATATCCTCGATAGACACATATTGAACTCGTGGGCAGGCTGCGACTTGCATCGCCAAATCTTCTACCAATTCCTTAAAATTTTCACTTCTTCCCACAAAATCAGTTTCGCAGTTGACTTCGATTAGAACACCGATTCGTGCATCGTGGATGTAGGACCCGAGTCTGCCTTCAGCTGCGATCCGGCTGGATTTCTTATCAGCGGCTGAAAGGCCCTTCTTCCTTAGATACTCCTGAGCCTTCTCAAGGTCTCCTCCGGTTTCAGACAGAGCCTTCTTGCAATCCATCATGCCAGCTCCGGATTCTTCACGTAATTGTTTAACCAATGCGGCTGAGACCGCTACTGCTGGTGCCCTGCAATAGGTGCTCAAGCTTGTTAGTAATATATCAATGAAACTTCACAAAACGCTAGGGTGAGCAAATCAGAAGAGGATCGACACATCAACAAAGAGCACAAGTTAGAGCACATAAGCATGTGAAACTATTGATAAATATGAGTTTCAGAGATATCAAGAATAGTATCTCAGCCTCTCAGGTGAACCTCGTAAAAATTGACCCAACATGAAAACCGACCTGAACCTAACCTATTTCAAATCAACCAGTACCGAACCTGAAACCCAAGAAACAAACAACCCAACCCAACCGACATGTTTGCCAAGTCTGTTCTCAGGCCCTCTACCTCCTTTTATGGCTTAATTCATGGGTAGCAAGAACTTAGAGAATGCAGATAACAGATCAAGAATTGTGTTTTTCATGATTAGGTAAATATCATTGGCAAAATAGAGCTGCAAGATCCTCTTGCTTAATTGCATGGCTCTAATGCTAGTCTTGTTTATCAATGCGGGGCTGTATAATAAATTGATGTATAGAAGTGTAATTTATATTTGTAATGTATGCTACGAGATGTTGCGCTCCTAACACTGGGTGGGGTAGGGATGGGGTGGGGGAGCTGACCAAACTATCACATACAAATTAAAACTGGAGCTTGAGTAAGTCCACTTGTGAGCCATCATGCTTTTTGAGAACACAATATTCATGGTAAAGGATTTTGTTGAAGTAACTACAAATAATGTGGGTAATCTACCATAGAACTCTTCCTGCCTCTAATAGTGTCCAACTGATTGTGTGTGTGTGTGTGTGTGTCTGGAGGGTGTGTTTTTGCAAGGCTGCTGGAAATTAAACACTGCTTAAAACTTTAAACGTAATTGATATCGGAGAATTTGAAGCACACAGCATAGAAGTTGACACTTGTCTTCCTTGCAAATGCTATTTAGCTCAATCTCTCAGTGCATATGTACAAGTATATATCATATAAAGAGCTTTCATCATATGACTAGAATTTGAACAGTCAAAAAACAAAAACACAAAAAAACAAAAAACAAAAATCAAGGTTCTTGTGTTTTAAAGGTCATTACTACCAAATTAAGGAGTTCTAGCAGTGTGCTTATTACCACAGAAACCTCAAACAACCCCACAAACACTAAATGCTGATTCATGAAAGTTAAATACTAGTGGAATTAACAACACACTATATTTTTTTACATATCTTTTGCTCAAATGATATTTAGCACAACTAAACTCTTCTGCTGTTGCTCTGTATGGATATGGACCACCAACGCACCCACGCAACGCATGCACACACACTCTAGAAACTAGTATTTCTCTTTCAATTATACTAAAGAGTTTTAAGCACGATAATCCATGGCATAAGGGGGGGGGGGATCAAAACTTACTTCTCAACAGGTTTTTCAACCTCAACTGCAGCAGGCTGCACTTTTTCTGGTGTGGCTGCTGCTTTTGCTGTAGTTTGGGCAGCCACCTCAGCTGCAAAATCTTGGTTTTTCTTCTCCAATCCCTCACCAAGGTTGTACTTCACAAACCTCGTCACTTTTATGTTTTCACCAATGGTTGCAATTGTCTGCTTCACCCAGTCCTTCACAACCATCTTATCGTTCTTGATGTATGGCTGCTCGAGTAAAGCCAGGTCTCCAAGCCTCTTCTTGATCCGCCCTTCAACTATTTTTGCTCTGATTTGTTCAGGTTTTGATAACAGATCTTCCTTCTGCATTTCAAGTTCTGTTTCTCTGTCCACATATTCTTTAGGAACATCATCTGTAGAAAGATACTCTACTTGAGGGCAGGCAGCCACTTGCATGGCAAGATCATCAACCAGCTCCCGGAAAATATCACCTCGAGAAACAAAATCTGTCTCGCAGTTCACCTCAATAAGAACACCGATTCTGCTGTCGTGAATGTAAGAACCTATTCTCCCTTCAGCTGTGGCTCTACTGGCTTTCTTATCTGCACTGGATAATCCTTTCTTTCTGAGGTACTCCTGGGCTTTAGCAATGTCGCCTCCTGTCTCAGAGAGAGCCTTTTTGCAGTCCATCATTCCTGCTCCTGTTTCTTCTCGCAATTGCTTCACAAGTGCAGGGGATATAGCCGCTGCAACCATAATAAGAACAACTAAGAGAACATGGAAGTAAGACCATAAACAGAAGATCAAACTGAAAACGTATATGGAATTACATAGTGCCTTTGATGAATGTTAAAGAAATCATCTCAGGCATGTTGCATGCAATATCATTCAAATGAAATATGATCAGCAAAGCTGAAGGTTGATCTATAACTATTTGGCTTTTCTATATACCAAATTGGAGAAAGGTAATGGACACAAACAGCTCTCTGATTCCTTCATCATCAAGGTTATTTGAATGTGAATCAAAGCTGTCTTACCACCATGAATGGATTTTTTTTCTTTCTCGAAACATATGTTCCTGAACCCTAATCCTTGATAGTTAGCTACTATACTAATACATAGACCAGTGCATCTTATTTAAGATAAACTTCTTTTCTTTTTGCCTTATGGGGAGCGTTAGGTTATGTATGGATTTCCTTGCAGATGAAATTTGTGTAATGAATGCTGCAGTATGTCTTTCTTCACGAAAATGACACAAATAACAATGCTTCATAACACCACAGCAATTATACACAAAATCCATGTTACAGTCAACAAGATGGAAAGAAAACATCTGAAGAACTTTAACAAATTAACTCACTTCAATATTTATAAGAAGTTAAATTCAAAATTGGCCTTTAATTTCCAAAGGCTTGTTTACGAATTACGATTTAAGATGCGTAATAAACTGTCAAAAATTAAACTGCTTCATTCAATAACTAGACAATTGGATTCTCAGTTGATCAAAAGTCCAAAGATTTTGATAAAAGTGACATTACCACCAAAGCAAGTGATGTAGTACAACTTTGCAGTGGAGATAGCACAATAAAGGCATACTGTAGAAAATTTGGAACATCATAGTAACAGGCCCTAAACTATTTAAAATTCAGCATGTAAAGCATTAAATTAGAACTCATAAAGTGGGACTGTTCAAAATTTCTGAATTGCCTATAATTAATGAACAAAAGAACCACAATGACTGCAAATCTACAAACCTCCGGAGACACTTCCCTGAGGGGAAGATTCATCCGGTCCTCCACTTGAGCTAGTGAGACTTCCATTGCCCGCAGGAGTAGATGTCTCCACTTTGGCTTCATTTGCAGGGACTTCTGTTGAAGCTTCCTCCTTTGCACTACTATCATCGGTTTCAGGTTTTGCCACCACCTCTTGGTTAACTGAAGAGGTATCATTTACAGTCTCCCCTTCTCCAGCCAAAGAGGCAGCAGATATTTGTGCTGGGACCTCATCGCTCATTGGATCCTCTGCCGCAGGAGTCGGTACTTGCACCTCAGAATCAATAATTTCTGAATTGACCTGAGTTTCTTCCCCTGCGATGGTGGCAGCAACATCCACGCTTTCTGCTATATTAGATACAGAGCTTTCTTCACTATCAATGCCACTTGAAGTTTCAGTTGATGCTTCTTCCCCATCCTTATCATCTATCAAATCATTTACAGCATCAGAGACACTCACAGAGCTCTCTACGCTGGTTTCTAGCTCATCTTGCACTTGGGAAGCTTCAGAACCAGAGTTTGCTTGCTTTATTGTTTCTTCTACCTCCTCTGTAGATTCGAGGCTTTCCGATGTTTCAGCTGGTTCCTCCGGTTTTTCTCTGTCATCCAAAAATGCCGCTATATCCTTGTTTCTACGGAAAGCAATGAAAAAGGGATTTGTTGCTGTATGCACAGTACCCTGCTTCAGCTTTGAATCAAGCTTTGCCACATCTTCCTCTTTCTTCATTGTTAAGGATACTGTGCCTCTTGCAATTTTCAACACACGGACATTAACTTCTTGCCCTACCTCCAGTGATGATTCCCCCATCACGTTCCCAAAACCTTCATCTGCTTCTTCTGATGTGGGCAGAAAACCTTCTTCACCCTCTGGAAGGGAAATAAAAGCACCTGATCTTGCTAAATTTTTAACAGTGCCAACAAGATCCTGCCCCTTGACAAACTTCGAGGGCTGAGTTGGCTTGGAATTCCTTCTAGGTGGTCTTGGCTTATCACTGCCAGGAACATCATCTTTCCTCTGCTGCGCTCTATTGCTACCATCAGCCTCACGCATTGAGAGAGAGATCCGACCCGTCTCAGTGTTCACCTCTACTAATCTCACCTTCACCTCTTGACCTAAAGTAACGACATCATTGACATCCTTTACAAAGCTATCACTTAATCTGGAAACATGCACCAAACCGTCTGTAAAAGCTCCAAAATCAACAAAGGCACCAAATGGCTGGATTGATCTTACTTTCCCAGTAAACACTGCCCCAGGAACCAGATCCTCCTTGTTGACAGGTGGCATCTCACTCTTCCTACCTGGTCTTCGTTTCACTCGAGAAGTGGCACTGACATTGGCCTGAGTAGATACTTCCCCATTCGTTTCGACTTCTTGAGGAGGTCCAGCAGATGCTTCATCAGCAACCGCTGAATCCTGTTCCTCCACTGCTACATCTGTCCCTGTGGCACATACTTTCTGGATTCTTGATAGATGATGTGAAGCACATCCACTATGTAATTGTGGGAATACTGTGAGGGTTCGAGGAAGGGTTATGAAAAATCTTTGAGAGGGTAATGAATGTTTTGTGGGGTGTCCAGAGCAATAATTGTATCTTGCAAAACACCTGTTCTTCCTCGTTGTGAAGGCGGTTGCAGGAATGAATGAAATATTGCTCACTGAACAAGGAATTACAGGCGTCATTCTGATTAAAGATATGGATCCTCTGTGTTGAAATTGTTATATCATTCTACACACCTGCAAAACAATTATCATAAAACTTTAAGAAGAGAAGCATTCCTCAAATTAAGTTCACATATTCGTAATGAATGTTAACACCATGGTACAATACTGAACTCAAAAATAGCAAATAGCAATTATCATAAAACTTTAAGACGAGAAGCTTTCCTCAAATTAAGTTCACATAGTCGTAATAAATGTTAGCGCAGTCATCACCAAAGCTTATCGAGTACTATACACGTCTCTTCTTTCTTTAGTAGGATAGACCAAATAGCAAATATGAACACAAAATCCAATTATCCGCATTCATGACTTTACTTTGTACCGTTTCTTCAGCAAAGACATCTGCACCTATATCAGTCGATCACTATTTGAACAACTTGTAACAGTTGCATAAACTTAATTTCACTGATGCGATAGGATTGAGGGCTCATTTACTTGAAAGTAAATATGATCACAATATAATACATCACTTAATTAAGTGGAGTAGAGGTAGATAAGAAAGGACAGAGATAACTGATCTAAGAAGAGTGTAATTGATGACATGAGACATCGTAATCCATTACTATACTCATGGATGCAAAACATTGCATTACACCGCAGCTTCCAGTGAACCAATGTCAAGAATACATGTAACATCACCAACACAAAACATTTATGTCCGAGAGAGAAAGTCGGGATTTCTTTGCATGTGACATTGGAACTTCAATATAAGGTCATTCCATAAGCATTGTCTATGTTTAACTCCTGATGTTCAGATAATCAAAACATGTCTACTTTTGAAATTTACTGACAGAAATCAAAACTACAACAAAGTGACCACTTTAGCCAGACCGAATCAAGCGTCTACCTACTAGGTGATGTCAGCATCATGAATTCTACACCAACAGAAGTCACTATGTTCCAATACATTTTCTGGGTCTAGAAATAAACAACTAAAGGAAGATAAGTGGTATAGTTGCTTACAAAGGATGAAAATGGTGAGAAAAATAGCAAAAAATATTCCTCAGACTTTCAACCAAAGATAACACAAATACACCAATTGGTCTTTGGAGAAGTGAATTATAATTGAGCATATAATTTAACCACCATATGTGAAGTGAAACACTCATAATTTCATAATAAACGCAGAGTAGCCCAAATATAGATTTGACGAGGTAGAAGGACATTATCTTTGAGATAACCCTAAACAAACTAATAACTGCTATTGATAGAGACATTTGCACTGACAGAATCATCAACATTTGAGGCAGATTAAAAACAAATTCCCAGTATTAGGAAGTTCAATATTTCTTCAAAAAAGACAACACCAACAAAAGCAATTCCCATAATTAAGCTTCAAAATACAGCAATACCCATAAGAATTTGAAGAAAACCCATAATCAAGAAATTAACACAAACCCTTTTCAAGTTAAAAAGCACCCATTACAACGAATTAATAAGAACAGGGATATCGTCAATTTCATTGCATTTGCATGTATGTATGTATAGCAAAATATATACTTTGAGCAAATTCATACCTTTCTGAGAAATAATAAGTAGTAATCTGGAAACAAGTAAAAGGGTTGGAAGTTAGAAATTAGAGGTGTGAGCTACAAGTGGATAAAACCCAGAAACCTCAGACTTTCAGTTTATCTTTCTCTCTCTTCTGGTGTTTTTGTGGTGAAGTGATGGGAAGAGAGGAAATGAAAGGCGGGGGCTTGAAATGAAATCCCCTTATCTTGATCAGACTCTGGCCATTTTATCCATGTCTTTCATAAATGAACCAAAACGTTGAGCCCACTATCGACCCGATCTAAAGCCCAGCCCAGGTCTGTACTACGTGTTTTCATAGGCGGGCCGGGCCCGGCCGCTACGTTGCCCAACTAAATTATTTCGTATCTAAATAACCTCCCTGCTAGTTAGAGTTAAGGCTGTGTATATATAAATGTGTGGTCATCATGGGTTGTTGTTATTGTTGTATTTAATAATAATAATAATAATAAAATTGTATGAAAGAAAACATTTGGGCTAAATTAAATAGTTGTAGTTGTAATGGTTAGATGTTATAGGAGTGAAAAAAAAAAGTTAGTACAAAATAGTTGAAACTAGCTATAAAATGGTAATGAACTAATTATTTTGTTAATGAAAGTTAAAAAGCTAGTATAAGTAGCTTTTAAAATGTAAAAAACTGTGTAATACTAGAGAATCACATACTGAGTTTCAAAAAACTAGCTGAAATTGCCAAATATGCTGATGTAAACTTGAAATCTAATCTACTAATCACACTACCAATTTTCCCTTGACAATAATGTGCTCTTGTTTGAAAATAAAATTGGTCACACACTAATTAATAAAGCATGAAAGGGAGATTAAACGTTTTGATTAAAAAAAAAAATAAAAAAAAAATAGGGAGTACAAGAGCAAAATAGCGTTCACCTTTTTTGTGCATACTTTTATTTGTTCGATAGGGTAAATGAGTAAAAATCACACACACCCAAACTTGGGAAGCTTAAAGTCCTTAGCAAAAAGCCCAATTCGCTTATGGTGATTGAACGGTGCAAAAGCCCAAGCTAAACCATTAGCACATAACCCTTGGTGAGATTCATATGTATAAAACCAACTAATATTAGAGGCTTTAGAGCTCGTTATAAAATTACAAACCTCTTGTGATGCAGGACTAAACTCACAATAAAAGCATCCTTAACAACTATTCTCCCCATTTCACATTATAGGGTTTATTGACTATTTTATGATTTTCGAGATTATACTTTGATCTTTAATAATTTTCTTCTTATATATAATCAAAAATTATATAAAGCCTTCTGAAAGAATAATCTATAGATTAATCATTTTATACTTGAATCAATATACTTTTTAAAAAAAAAAAAATAGTGGTCACAAATGACAAAATTTGACTGTTGAAAGTTGAGAAGACCTTTTATGGTGAAAAGATGGATTATATAATTAAGTATTTATTAGGAATCACAAGATACTTCTATAATAATGGGTATTGTCTTCCAACCTCGAGACTTTAAGATTGACGAATCAATTTTTACCAAGTTTTGCATATCAGGGTATGTTCTTTACGGCTTGTTTCGGATGGAACCCAATAATTTCCAATAAATTAAACTCCACTAGTCAGTAAAACGTTCTATCCATCTTGAACAACTTCCAACAAATAATAAAATAGTAGTTCTCATATATTAGAGTCACAAAAAATCAATATTTCCAACAAACTCCAACAATCAGTAAAAAGTTTCATTCACACACCTCCAACAACTTCTATTAATCTCCAACACCTAGAAAATCAGGCATAAAGAGCAGACTCTTAGAAGTTATCAACATAGGAAATCATCATGATTATATGCATGGAGTGCACAAGATCCATCTAACACCTTGCTTCCAAATTAACGCAAGAGGACCTTGAATTATATACAATAATAATCGCACTTCAAGTTGAATCTTTGTTAAAAGCATTTTGGCTTGCAAAATAAAGAACCAGAACACCAGATGATCGATGTTATTTATATACACCACAACAAAACATCTTAAAACCATTAGATTCAGACAATATTGTATGATGATGATCCCAATAAAGCCTTTTTGGTTCCCCATAAATTTTAAGGTTTTTACAGAATACTATAAGAAGAGTTGTTGGCAAAAACTTGGCATATATAAGCCTTTCAATATATGTACTATCACATGCAATTGCAAGCTTGGACCCAAAATTCAATACTAATTTGACACAACTTGTCACGTGCACATGGCTCGAACTTATGTATAGTTGCATGCATGGGCCAAGAATTAAGATAATATCAAGTGCATGCTCACGGTTTGATTTGGTTACTTGTTGTTAATCTAATGGTAATATGTAGTTTAAATTTGCATTATCTTGCTTTTTATATATCCATTATTTATGTTGTTTTTATTGTTAATTGGTTTTCTTCTCTTCCTCCCTTTAATTTGTTTAATTATTCATCAAGCTAAGCTACAATAACTTACAAACACATGGATGTGTTATGCTGATGACGACTATATTTGAGTCTGATCTGGTTATAAAGTTTTACTAACTAATCGAGCCAAGCGAAATTTCTAAGTAGGCATAGCCATCTGAAAGTTAATAGCATCCATACTTTTGGTCTTTAAAAAAAAAATACAAAAACTAACTGATCATATAATAAATGGATATACAACACTCTCAATTATCACAATATCTCTTGATTCCTTACTATTATCATTCACATTTTATCCTACCAATACTTGACTTAAAAGCAAAAACTTAATATTCATAGCATCAAAAAGTCTTGTAATGCACCCAATCAATGATTAATAATATGCATAGAGATAGATGGGTTGTCCAACAAAGGTATCTTTTTTTTTCCCTTTGAAGATTCCAATATCTTGGCCTTTTTAAAGATCTTTGATTCCCTTAAGCTTATTAAGGTCTTCATTCATCCCCCCATATCCTTATATATATGTGTCTCACTATTTAGGGTGTAGAGGATCCGATTGTGTAATCCGATCTTCCCCTTTTTCCATTCGGATTCTCTCTCTAAGGTCATTATATATCATGATCATGTTGTTGTATTAATAATGGTGGGTCCATATTTGTAAGTAATTCCTTAGCTTGCTTTGCTTAATCTTATGGAGATAATGTATATTATCAGTTGTGTATCAAGATATGCACATGTGCAAGTATATATAGGCTGATGCTGATCTATCTGATCTTTTGAAGCAACAAGATTCATGCAAAAACTAACATATATTATTATTATGATTACTTGCTTAATTATGTGATTTTTGTATGTGGAAGATCAATTAATTACTATATCATTTTGAAGCACAGTGGTCAACTCTATTATTTTAGAGGCTAAGCTAAGGTCAATTTGCATGACTCCCAAACAGAGAAGATGGGATAATTTGCTTGAATATATTTACTTTTTTTAAAACCGGTTTTATTAGCATTTTATTGAACATTCTAAGCTTGGAAAAAAAAAAATAGTGAATGGACATGAAAAGGTGCATACCTGCTCAATATTGTTGCCACATGAATAACTATATCATAGATGTATACACTTAATTTTAAAGATAAAAAAAGGGCGTATGTATTTGATCTCATTTCTAAAAGTTTCAGCTCTTCCTTCATTTCTCATCTTTCCTTCTCATGCATACACCTCCAAGTTCCAATAAGTTCAAAAGATGTCAAAATTTGGAAACTCTCAAATGGAATTTCAATGATCAATCAGTCTGAATAGAGGATCGCTATCACTCAAACAAAATTATTTTGAACATGGTAAAGGGTTGGCCAAGTATCTCTTCCCATTCTTTCCATTCGCAATGAATGGTTGGGAATCGAACTCCTAATCACTTGGTTAAGGAATGAAGTGAGCTACTACTACGCCAAAACCAACTTGGTTCATTACCTCTTACATTTTAATCTCAAACAATATCAAAACTTGAGTTACTACACATGAGTTTGTTGGCAATCAACAAAGCGAACTTCTCTATATGATTCATTATTATTCATAAATTATATATAGAGTATATTGTGTGAATATCATCATATCCAAGATAGATCTTGGAGCGTTGGGGATGTTTGTTTTAATTTTTCCATAGATCATCATACTGTACAACTTGATCATCATCGATCAAATATTTATGCTGCTAGTTCCCAATCCCATTGGGCCCCACAATGAAAGCTATACACGTGTTAAGCTCTAAAGCTACCCCACGTGTTGGTTGAGACATACTGACAACAGTACATAAAGTGGGGTTTCCTTAGTAGTTTCCGAGGTCCCCAGTTACAGCTTGTCCCCATATTATTGGGATGTTGGTCAATCTCAATGGGCTATATATGCTTTTAGGTTACTACAAAAACAAAATACTACTCCACTAGAGTATCAAGATACTTATCATTTTAATTAATTGGCTAATCAATGGGATTATTTTAATCATCACTTCCTAGTAATTAGTATAATAATAATGCAACGGTCGAATATAATTGAAAATTAGTGCCTTTAATTTGGGGTCTCATCTCTAATCTAATCATGTTGCTTAATTTATTAAGGTTATGGGCTTGTGATTAGCCACAAAACTTTCATTGGGTTTTATGCTCACTTGATTCTCCAAATCGCAAGTTGTTGGGATGTCGTGCATCTCTCAAGATTTGTACTTAGGCACATTCTTTGGGTTAGATTCTCTTGTTTTTCAGTTCACATGTATGTTGTAGTGTATTATACATTATCAATGTATGTGTATACATATATATTTTGGTATAAACGTATTTTAGTTTTTGAGAGAGTAAAATTAAAGGTTTCATTTACGCTCCTGGGTGAAAGTGAGTATATAATTGTCATTAGCGTGAATGTACTGGTAAACTATAAAATGATACTGATAAGTCAAATATTGGTATTGACTTTTTTTTTTTTTTTTTTTTACCTAGTACTACTCCAATACTGTTTTTTGCTTGCTCAGTACTATTTTTTGTTTGTCCAGTACTCATCTGATATATCAGGCGGCCTAATAAGAGAACGATTGCTCATTATTAGTTGCTATCGCTAAATAATGAATTGCCAATTTAATTTGAAATTTATGGCAATAACATTAAAATGTACAATTAAAACGAGAAATAATAGTAATAGTGGTAAAAGTATAACCTTGTAGTTGATCATATTTTCATACATACATCGATACATGTCACTTCAATGTTCTAAAGATGATAAATAATATCATGTACTCAGATATAGTAAAAACTTTGTTAAGTATCCTTATATATAGTGATAACTTTTTTGATAGAAATATATAGTGATAACTTTGATTCCAGTCTATTGCATATATATACATCAACNAAGTAGCTAATGACTATAATTAATTCAAAGCCAATCAATGAATCATACTCGTAATCACCATACTGACAACCAATGTATTGTCCATCAATCATTACAAGTCAATCAATTAAGAGGATGTTAATCAAGATCTAACTATCACTAAAATAAACTTGAAAAAAAAAAATAAATAAAAATTGAGAAGGTAATAGGAAACCAAGGATTAACGAAACAATTAATTAAATTCTATACTAGCTAGTACTCATATTGTATATAGTACTATTATACTTCACCATTTGTTTTAATTTTTAACATTACTACGTGAGGATTAATTAATTTAATTATTTACGTCAACAACACAAAAATAAATTATGGAAGGAAGAGAGAATCTTTGAAATATAGTAATGTTAAAAAAGATTTGGGGTTTGATACGTAAACTGATTAAGAAGTGGGGGATTGTGGGCGCTATACTTCAATTGCAAACAAACCCCATTTTACTAATTTAATTAATTTAATTTAATTTAATACTGCATCTTCAAATAATATACTCCACTAAGCATGTGCCCCAAAATCTACAGTAGATATCATTTTCTCTCTCCATATATACCCTTTGCAGTTTCAATACCAATGACGTCACCCTCTACACAATTATTATTTTTAGATTAAAAAAAATTATATATATTTTGCACCAAAGCATTATTATTATTATTATTATTATTATTATTATTATTATTAAGAGTAATACTTGCGCAACCGTCTAGCAAATAGATAACCCGACTCAGGGGTTACTTTTTTTCAATTTATGAGTTATTTTTAGCAATTTAAGGGTGACATTTTATATTTTGGGTAATTTTATAAAAATACACTATGTTGTAAAAAGTTACCTCTAAGTTGCTAAAAATAGCCCATAAATTATAAAAAATTGCCAATGAATTGGATCGTCTTACAGTTAGATGGTTGTACACAAAATTTGCGAATTAATACTAATGATGCTTTGGTGCATATAAACTTAATTTGGATAATATTTAGAAAAATTTGTCAGAAACCACCTTATAAAATATGACTTTTTCATGCAGCCACCTTATATAAATTTTTTTAAGCAAAACCACCTTATAAAATAATTCCGATCAAGTCCAACCACCTTAACCGCTTTTCCGGCCAAAAAATAAAGTGAATTGACCAAACTACCCTCATATGACTAGCATGTGGCTCATTTAACTTACAAAAATGGCAAAATTTAAGGGTAATTCGGTCAGTTCACTTTATCTTTTCGCCGGAAAAGAGGTTGAGGTGGTTGGATTTAATCAGAAATATTTTATAAGGTGGTTTTGTTTAAAAAAAATTATATAAGGCAGCTGCATAAAAAATTTATATTTTAAAAGGTGGTTTTTAACAATTTTTTTTAATATTTAATTTGTTGCCAGCTGCTATCCTACACCACGATGCGTAAGGGATGATATTGATAGGGCAAAACTAATTTGAATAGATTAAATTTATACTAGTTGTAATTAGTGCTAACTACTCACATGACATGATCATATGATGTGATGTGTAGAGTGGGGGTAGTTTAGTTGGTTATACTATATTTTTCTGGAAATCAAGAAAATTCTTGTACTTGAACTATCGATCTATGTCATATTGTTATGTTTAGGTCAGTCTTCTATATAACTATTCCTTACACTTTATGTTACTATTGTGATTAATAGTGAGTTGGTGACTATAATATTTGATTTTGTTTAATTTTTCATCTCTAGCTCACTAATTTTATGTCTTAAAGTGTAGAAATATTTGGTTCAAACAAAAGGAAGTTGTTTGTTTTGGTGGAATTCAAACCAATTGCTAAACATGGATAATATAAATCCCGTGTGTTTAAAATGTTGAGAATTATGATCTCTATATTTTCGAGCATCATCATATTTAAGGGTACTGTAATAACTTAATGGACAACAGAATGGTTAGCCATTCGATAAATTGGGTATTACAACTTATCTCAAGTGAAAATGAGTAAAAGGGTCATCTTCCAATCTGATTAACTATTTTATTTCCATTAAATATTTATCATTATTACTAACTATTTTGGATTACTTTGACTTTTATATAGGTTCATCAAACTCAAGGT
>BSSO01000120.1:0-46241 GCA_030267885.1 Mesembryanthemum crystallinum | reverse complement strand
AGGGTATGGAACACGGGTTGTTCCACAGGCTGTTCCTCACAACATCGCAAGTATTACTTACTCTTTACATGAAGCCTACAATAAATACAATTTAACTTGCGCCATCTTGACTTCATGTCTACATCTCATCCATCAATCTTCATTACACCAAAATTCCTTGCATAACAACATAAACCTCAAGGGAATATTAGTGATAAGTATCAATTGTGATCATCATCAAAACCATCAATGCACAACATAGATGAATTTCACCTCAACTTACCAATATATTAAGTTCAAATCAGATCGATTCAAGTTGGTGTACGCAGTGGCGGATATAGGGGTGTGCCCGGAATACCGGTGTACACCCATTTTTTATATTTTTTTTTAAAATATGGGTAAATTAGAAAAAGGGAAAAAATATTTATAGTTGGCTACTCTTTTTTTTTTTTTTTTTTGGCACCCCATTATTAGTTTTCTGGATCTGCTATGTACGTTACAACTTAATTTTTCACTTACATACTATATTTCCGTTCTTTTTTTTTTGTTTTTTTTTTTTGAAAGAAAAATAGGTAATTAATAACCATTGCCAAACAAATATCTAATGTACTTACCTCAGAATTAAGATCGGGACACCCACCTACCCACCCAGCCAAACCAAATCGTGTAATCATATGCGTCCTCTTGATTGCTCTAACATATTATTATTTATTTATTTTAATATAATTTACATATGTTCAGTTCAATTTAGTTGATCAAGTTTGAATTTAGATGAATTCAAGATTACCCATATATGGGCATTTGGGGCTCCCTTTCCTTTACCCCCTCCCCCAAATGTCTGGCCATTAGCTTCTAGACCTTTATCCCGAGATGGGTCGGGAAAGGAACGATCCTCCTTACCATCTAAAAAAATACAAAAAAAATAAAAAAAAATGAAAATGTTGCATCAAGGAATTTTTTTTATCCACGTATCCGTGTCATGGTAGGAGAGTGACTCTATCTCTACCTCCACTACCACCAACAAATCACCCCTCTCTCTCTCTCTCCTCTCTGCATCGTCCTCCTCTTCCAGCCACAACCCACAAAATCAATATTTACAGATCGGAGATTCTAATCCAATTCTGATGTCACCACGTGCTTTCTCCATCTAAGATTATTATACTCAATAATTTTAGTTAGTAATTTAATCCAAACTTCAACGAAAAGATTATTTCTTTCAGTTTATCACCGTTGCTTGTATTTGCCAGTCCCTTTCAGATCCACAACTCTACCCCCCACCTACTTTACTTGTCGTTTTACTTCCATCATTCATCTCTGCTACCCAGATACTCAAAACCCTAAAACTCTCGATTTCCATCGTGCCCAGATTATAATTCGACAAAACCCTAATAGATTCTGACTTTCCAGATTTGGGTAATTGGAGATGAAGGATAAGAAAGCGGCTAAATTGAAAGATCAGCATCAGAATGCTCACTCCGTTCCGTTTAAACTCGGCAAATTGTTTGATCCTGATACTACCTTGGATAAGGTACACTCTTTCTAATTCTGTTGTTTCGAGTTTGTTTAATCCTGAATTGGGTCGTTTTCTTTGTTGTTGTTGAATCTCTGTCAATTTGATTGATTTCATTGGAAATTGGTTGAAAGATGAAGAAGATTAGATCACCTGGTTCTTCAGCTTTATTTGGAAATTTTGGCATTCTTAATTGTTGGGATTATGTGAAATTGGTGTCCAAATAGCTTATGTGTGATGGGTATGAATGTTATGAGATGGTTATTTATTGAAGCCATTAATAATGTGAAGTATATATGAAACCGTGCTCATATATTGGGTAACAAATTGATAATGCATTTAGTGTTTGCAAGAGATGGATGCAAAATTGGGATACTTTAGCTTGACTTGGGCACTGATTGTTAGTGTTATATGTTTGCTTCAGGATCAATTAGGAGACGTCATACATTGGATGCGCCAATTTGTGGCGCTTGTGTGTGGTTTGATCTGGGGTGCAATTCCCTTGGTCGGAGGCGTATGGCTCATTTTGTAAGTTGATATATCTATTCCCTTTTGGTAGCAGTATTGTTCTCTATACAGTATCACTTGATTTTACTCGGTACAAATTCATCTATGTATCTTGTTGATGATTAGTACACTAGAATGAAATTCTACCGAGCATTTGTAACAATTACTGTGATGTGATTCACTGATTTAATTTGTGTTCAAATTCAATTGATTGGTGAACTGTATGCTTGCCATTCTTGGGCTGTTATGATCAGAAACAAGGTGCTCTATATCTTCCCCGTACCATGTGCAACATATGCTTATAGTCATCCTAGATTTCATAGTAGAAAAAGTGACTATTGGAAGCTATCTTCTCTTGTGGATCTTTCTATATTCGCAGTTCTAAAGATAGTTGTGTGCAGTTGAGTAATGTATCTTATAGTCCACCCTAGATTTCCTTGTAGAAAGTGACTGCCTGCATGTGCTGCTATGACTTGAGCTAACCCTGTTATGTTCAGTTTCTTCTTAGAAAGGCATCATGATGAAAGCTATTTCAAGATAAGTATAGCTGATAAACAAGAAGAAAGAAGAGCTATGGAGAAATTTATCTGACATGCTATTGCCTGGATGTTTTTGTTATAGGAGTAGCTTTGTGGACTTTGGCATAATTTAATCTTAATGATGTTGTTTTGTGGATCAATTATTGATTGTACTATGCGTTGTGCTAAATACAGATTCTTGGGACTTTCCACTGCCATCGTGTATGGATATTATGCGTTGATATTGAAAGTTGATGAAGAAGAATATGGTGGTCACGGAGCTCTCCTCCAAGAGGGGGTATTTGCCTCCATTACACTCTTTCTGGTATGCCATTAATCCTCCTTGGCTTCTCACACTATGATGTTAACCCGTCTGCTATTAAGGTCCTTCATTTTTGGTGATCACTGATATCTAATCATGTCTCCTGCTGCAACAGCTTTCATGGATTCTAGTATACAGCTTGGCACACTTTTGAATGCCTAGGTAGCAACAACTCTTCTTCAATGGTAATGAGATGATCAGGCGAGGAGCAGCGGAGCAAGAGCAGACCAAATTTTCCCCTTCAAGAATTTCATATATCTACCGAGAACAATTAGAGAAATTTAATTATTAGAGTTGTACTTGTTTCACATCTGTACTTTTGTTATTCTTGTTCTCTCCTGGAAAGCAGTAAGCACAACCATGTTAGCAATTGATTTCTTTGATAGCAGAGTTGCCCTAACTTGTCTCCTCATGAGCATTATACTCCGGCCCCATTTTTGTTATGTTGGCCCTGCTGGGTTCACAGTCTAATTTGCACGTTTCCTCTTTAAAAGGTCATCTTTGGATGTTACAGTCTCGGTAACTGACTATGTCAACAGTCTTGGGAAAGGCCATTTGTGTTCAATTAACTATTTCAGACTTAAACATAGTCGAGATTGTAGACCATTGGTTATTTACTTTCAATAAGTCTGTTCTAGCTTATACAGCATTGGGTACAAGTATTGCATGAACAGCAGAGACGGGGGAAAAAATGGGAAAATTATGTATTACACTCGAGTACACAACTGTAACAGTTCACGGGAGATTTACAGCAAGCCGGTCCAATACAGAAACTCGGCAACAATTTGGTCATATTGAGCTCCAATAAGGCAAAAATATTTGTTCACTAGCTGTCTAGTATAAGGTATGCCATATGTGTTACTACTGCCATTGATCAACGTACAAGGCAATAACCACCCGAATGTACATGAGCTCGAAAATCACACTAAAGATTCGTGTTCTCGTCTCACGCATCATGTCCATATTCGGCGCCGACGATTTCGTTTGTCAGTGATCAGGTAAACACGCCCATGAACCCACCGTCTGCCTGGTTTTGAGATGGACTTCTGCAAAATCACATTCAAAATTAGAGATCTTTTCATACTTAATCATCATCTCTAAATCATTGTGTTGCCAGAGTCAAATTTCTACTAGCCTTAACCTCTCACTTATAAAACAAAATAAAGAGCAAAAAAGAACAAGGAAATCCATCAAACAGGAAAGAGGATCTAGATTATTTTACATGAAGAGAGACTTCCTCATAGTTGATTTAAAGTATAGTTTGATCCCAGATGAGGATGTTAATTTATTTGCAGTTATTCGCAAGAATATTCGAATGAAGTAATGCAATCCAATAAAAGAAATAAGAAACAGCTGAATATACCTCAGCCTTGGTGCGAAATTCTAGCAGGCATCCACATACATGGCAATCTGCTCTATGGGGCAAGCTGTTACCCTGATCTGACCTCACAAATGCAAAGACCTGCAAGGATATATCAGAAAGATATCTATGAGAGAGCTTCTATGAATCAATTTGACTCACTAGTCCCATATGCCACTGGAGAAAAGGTCAAAGTAAAAACAACATAAATTTTTGGAAATGAGAACTGATAAATGAGTTAAAACTTTAAAACTAACCTCCTCCCCACAATTGGGACAAGCACCCTTCAGCGCCACTAAATCATTCTGCCATAAGCCCCGCAGTTGTCTCGCTGAAATAACGAACGTGAAATAGAAATGATGGAAATTAGACTAGAGACAACATTGAAGTGAATTGAAATTAATATGAAAGGACAATAATTTGAATCTATCAAAATTTCATCTTATTCGTCGGTTAGGGATGGCTAGATATAATGTTTCACTTTCAATCCATGGTACTACGACTTCTCCTGTTTGATTTATTATTTACCACTCCGTATGCAAAGGGAAGGGAACAAGTCTTCCAATGGACTTAGAGTTACATGTTGTCCGTCCACCCCCCGGTTGTAATTGGTCTCAGAATAGGAAGTATTTGACATGAATTGCACCTTAATATGTTGCAAATGATAGGCTTAGCTCCTCCCGCCTATTAGACCTACTTGCATAGGTTCAACATATATGGTAGAAATGATTTAAAAGGATGAAAGCAACATTACCAGAAGCTGATGCAATTGGACAGCCAATCACAGTACCCAGCAGCATGAACAGCACACAATTTAACATGGCTAGAATCTCCAGTGTTGATGAGTGGGTGATGTAGACTCCTGCGTTAAATGTGTCCTGATAAGCTTGACTAATGGTGTACAATATGGGCACAAGACATACAGAGCCGCCGAACACAAGAATCAGGAACCATACGCTCGCCAAAGCAAACACCTGCGAAGGGTCTTCCTGCCCTACATGCACGTCATTACATCTTCAACTGATAAACAAGTATCTCTCTTTTAATATTCAAAAAAAGACCCAAAAAAGAAAAGCATTTTTTCTTTTCTAACGGAAAAAGCAAGCATCATTTTGTAGCTAACACCATACACAAGTGGTACATAGATCCGAATTTTAAGGCTGAAGAAATAAGCAATTACAGCAATAATTCAGCAGTGTAATCTCAACTCTAGCAAGGTCTAGGGTGGTTTTGATGTTCACAATCTTACCCTTCTCCAAAGTTATCCTAATGTACGCAAACTTGCCCTTGACTAGAAAAACAACTACTACTACTAGTAAGTTCGAGGTTTTTAGTAGTGGGGTCTCCAAGGTCCACAAACAAGAAGATGGAGACATAGGCTTGTCTGGCTGATGAAGGTACAAAAGAAGAAATGAATCAATCTACAGAAAGTGTACATCCTACCTGTCCAAACACTGAACTTAATGTTATAAGAACATCAGACGTTTCAACTTTCAGCAAAAAAGAAAATTTTGAGAATTTGAAATCTCTTAAACGTTTTTTGCAAAACCTCATCCAATGAAATTCAAGCCAACTCCAAGTCTCAAATTCAAATAAGATATCTTCAAGAACTCCAACGAGTCATATCATCAAGTTAACAAGGAAGCAAGAAAGTTATTTGGCCTGCTGCTAAAACTCACCCTAATTTCAAGTGTTTTTTTTTTTTTCCATTGCACAAGAATCAAACACGTATTCTCCTCAATATCAAACCTGGACACACACAGGGAATTGGATGGCATGGTCTTGTACGAAGCAAGAAGACTGCCAGCAGAGGTTTTCTTGGATGAAAGGAGCAAGAAAGAAAGAAGAAAGTCTTAATTTTTCCAACTCTTTCACGTGTTTTATGATTAGATGGGATTTAGGGGAAGCAAGTCTAACTCTTTCTTTCAGGTTATACCAAAAGCTATGAATAACCATACCAACAGCGCAGGCATATTTGTGCATAACTGCAAATGCGTTCATTTACCAATAGAAGCAACATCTTGGTTTCCATTATCTAAGTCCCAAATTCAAACTAGGACTCTTATGACCTTATCCATACTTTTTAGCTCTCTACTTCCCAAATTGCACAAACACATTAGCAATAACTATATGATACCATTACAGATTAATTAGAAAGCTTAAAACAAGGAAGCAGTGCATATTTCGGTTCATCATAAAATGTCACCTGAGCATCGGCATAAGTCGACTGGCGCCGTAAACTACACCTTGGATACTTGACCACGTATTTCGACCCATACCACCGCAATTTCAACTGTTATGCAATCGCCATATCACTCAGTATTCAAACCATACATAATTGCAGAAATCAATCAAAACAAAACAACAATTTCTGAATAACTCACCTCAACTTTATCAAACATGTCATCTAGTATCAAAGGAGCACCACTGTAATAAGCTTCTCTAGCCTATAAAGCATTCAAAAACAATCGCAGAAAGTGAGTACTCCATAAGACTATCATCAACAAAACATCAAATTCAAGTACTCAATCAAATGAAATGAAACAAATAAAACCAAAAAAATTACTTGGCGGTAAAGAGCTTCTAGGGTTTCTTGGCTAGCGGATTCGACTGGTCCGACGAAGATGCAGGACGGACCCTCGGACACGACCGGACACGGCGGCTCATGGTCGGAGCACGCCGACAACGCTTGATGGTTATGGCGGTGGTTTCCGGTGAGATTCCGAAGACTAACCGGAGCTCCGGCAGAGAATTTACACCGGAGAATCTTGACGGCGGTGGATTTAGATGGTCCGATGAGGCGAGGCGGAGGAGAGAGAGAGGTGCCAGCTCCCGCCATGGACGGTTAGAGAGAGAAAGAGGAGAGAGAGTGAGTGTTTGTGGATAATGTGTGGTTGACACGCGATCACTACGGTGTTGTCTCTTGTTATGGACGGTGTTGTGGTTTTGTGGGCTGGTGGCTGTCATTTAAAGGAGGCCCTTATTAATATCTATCTGATCTTTTTGATGGGGACCCACTTTTGTTGATTGGGGATTTTGGCAATTTGAAAAAGACAGCCAACCAAAATGTAGAGGGGAAAAGCACCACGGAAATAAAATGAGAAAAAATGATATGCGTCTGCCGGGAGTCGAACCCGGGTCTATTGCTTGGAAGGCAATTATCCTAACCGTTGGACTACAGACGCTTTAGATGATGACGTTGCTATTGTAATACTTCACATTTGACTTTGGCCTTTTAAGTAAAAGAAAGTTTAAGATTATAAAGACAAACAAATTTCACTTCTCTTTCTCTATATGATTGATTATCAAATGTCAATAACGATTGAAGAATTAATCTTGAGTTAGTATGGAAAAAAGTATAGTTTTTGGTTTGCTCCACTCAATGGTAAAGGGTTGGCCAAAAATCTCTTTGTATTCGCAAGGGTTAGGAATCGAACTGCCGGCCACTTGGTTAAGGAACGAAGTGAGTTACCACTGCGCCAAGACCAACTTGGTTATAGTTTTGTGATAGTAATATGAAAAAGTTTTGGAAATTTACCCTTTACTTATTGCATGCACACGTATGATTCACACTATAAGCGATTTAAGCATGAAATTCAACGGAATTGAATATTTAACCTAGTATTGCTTTTACATAAGTGAACATAAAGAGCTACGCTAAAAAAAGAAAATCTAAAGAGAAAATCGAAAACAGTGAAAGAAACTGTACTGGCTTCATTACAATGAATGTAACAATTAAATTGAATCCTCTATTAGTTACAAAACTACCAAGCACAATTGAGAAGAAAACTAACAACAAACTGACCTAAAAATTAGTGAAGTTCCTAGTATCAAATGTCCCAGAAAAGTAAGGATCCCATTCATGTTCCTCCAACTTCCCAAGCCACCTATACTTCCAAGCTTGCCTTTCATCATAATCAAAACTATCATTCTTCCCTTCTTTTATATCCTCCTTAATTCTCTTAACTCTCTCCAAAACTCCCTTCACTGCCACATCAAATGCATCCTCTAATGTCTCTAGCCTACATCTTGGATCAGCATAAATTATCTTAGGAATCAAATTTATAATCTCTTCTCTCATTTCCAAAACTTTTTGAGGTGGAATTTTCTCCAATATGCCTTGGATGCTAACCTTTTCATCTCTCACCTCATACATGGGGATAAAAACTGAGTATTTGGTGAACTCCCTAGGGAAATGCCACAAGTATTGTATATAAGCTGAACCAGGATGGAAGAAAACAGGTATGCACCCTGCGAGGATCGAGTCGAATGTGGATCTTCTTGTGTAAGAATCCCCTGGTGGTTGTAGGCAGAAGATGGAGCTTTGAAACACTTTCATCAACTCAGCTGGCTTGTGGCACTTGTTCTTCCAGTTATTGCAGTGAACCATCATGCATTTCTTGGAGCTCTCGCACTGGGATATTAGCTGGTTTCGGATTGAGTCGGGTCGATCAGGTCTCGGGGCACCAGCAAAGGAGAACAAGTGCATCCTCCTCTGGTTCCTCATCCTGTTTTGCCACTCGAACACCTCTTCGTCGTTGGCTGGATGGAAGTAGGTCGGGTATGGGATCCCGAAATCGTTGTTGTTCCAAGGGGATGATTCAATCACCAAACCAGTCATGTTCTTAGACTCGGGTAAGTAGAGGAATTTAGTACCCCAATCCGGGTCCTTCGTGTTTGCTGATCTCCGAAAATCCCAAGTGATTCTGCCTGCAACAAAGAAATGATCTCTACCCCACCACCTCCGCCACTCCGGTCTCCTCCTCAACCACTTCACGAGCTCGAACCCAGCAGAGTCTCTAACAAGAGAATCCGTGTTCCATAAGTGTCGAGCCACGTCGAGTCCCGCATAAAACGGGACAAAGATTGCTGATGCTTGAGAGGAATCATTGGTTAAGCAATCATATTGCTTCATCCTGTTGTGGAAGATTACTTCTAGCAAAAATTGATTCGTAGCAAACCACCCGTATTTAGAGAATACCCGGTCCGTGTTTGGAAGGTCGGGTCCTAGACCCGAGTTCCTTATGTACTGACACATATCCATCCATAAATCAAGGTTCTTGCAGTCCCTCAGCAAATCCATGTTGAATCCCCTAGGGAGGGTGTGGACGTAAATGTATCGTCCGGAACATGATTGCGGGTCAGATTTAAGCTCCGTTATGCACTTCCTTGGCCGAGGAGGAGGTGGGGATGGAGGTGGTGGCGGCGGTGGTGGTGATGGTGGTGGAGGAGACAGGCTGGTATTCACTTCCCCTGCATTATTCGACGACGATTCTTGATTAGTATCAGCATTCACCACCTGCTGTGGCAAATTCTTAGGAGGTTTCTTTCGTTTGGATCTCCCCCTCCTCTTTTTCTTCCTGGGAGTCAGAATCTTCTGCTGCGGAATTTCCTTCACAGTTTCTTTTGGAACCGTAACAGTTTCCTTTGGAACTGTAACATTTTCCTTTGGAACTGTAACAGGTTTTTCTTTAATTAGCTGCTCGAGATTTTCCTCGTCGAGATCATTCAAATTCAGGTCCAAAAGCTTATCAATCTCATCATCCTCAGCTTCGGCGGGTTTCTCCTTTGTTTCTTCTGTTTGATCCCCGGTTTCTTCCCCTGTTTTCTGACCCGTACTAATTTTGGCGTCAGTATCTTGCTGATCATCATTTTGCAAGCTAGAAGTGGCATTAACACTATCACTGGGATTATAATTGACGGAAATTGGTTGATTGTAATTTACAGAATACACGTACAATCTGGCCAAAGAAGCTACACTATCGATCAAAGAGGTGTAATTGAGGCAAACCAAAACTGACCACATTGTGAACAAGGAGAGAATGACCACCCAGAATTTGTTCCTACATATTCCCATGGTTGATTTCTGCACTTGTCGACGATGGTTTCGCACCTTCCGATGTATCATCAATCTTCCCAAGATAATCCAATTGTAATGTGAGGAACATAAGCTATGATCATATCAATTGTAGCATGAAACATAATTAATTTCACCGGAGAAGATAGATAATGGAAGAATTTTCTTTTTCTTTTTTTGTAATTTTTCAGTGTCTTTCTCCTATTGTTTCAAGTTGGTAAAATGACGTTGAAAGAAAGGATGATGGTGGAAACAATTTTTATCTCAAAGAAGGCCAAGAGATGCAGAGGATCTGTGTGATGATGGAGAAGGTAAAGTGATTTTTTTTTTGGTTTCTGTTAGAACAAGGGCAAATATTGTGGAGTGCTGAATTATTCAAGTTTTTTTTTTTGTTTTTTTCAGAATGAATGGTTCAATGTTAAAGAGAGTATTCTTGCTTCTTCCTATTTTCTCTCATATTAGGGAGGGATTTATTTCTAATTAGTGATATTAATGGGACAAAAAAAATTGTGTTATTTTGACTGGCAATAAAAATTTCAAGTCTCCCAAAATTTCGGCATATTATTAATGTTGGAGAATATATTAGTGAATATATTTTCCATATATACTGAATATTGATTTAGGAAATAGTATATATTTGATAATTTTGATATTATATTGTTATGATCTTATTATGCTGGTTATCCTAATTACCTAAATAGAGAAGATCTCTACCTTCAATATATATGAAATATATTCACTTATATATTCTCCAACATTAATCACCAATACATTTATTTTAACAACTAGGAGTATTTACTCTGTTCACTTGTTAATCAAAATTTACCTTTTTGACACAAGCAAACCATGCTCACCAAGATGATTCAACATGTTTCATACTGATCTACATTGACAAAGCTTTAGAGACAGAATACAGTGGTAAAAATCAAATGAATCATCTCATGGATACAGAATAGTAGTTGTACTACAAAATGCTCTGATGATGCAATATCAATGTGCATCCAAAAAAAAAAAAAAAAAAAAAAAAAAAATCAAATAGATAACTACAAATGTAAATAATTTCCTGCTGTTATGGTTTCTTCTATCTAAGTCCTTTCAAAATAATGATCCCACTCATCATTCTCTACTTCCCCAAAGAAGTTGTGCTTCCATGTATATTCCTCAGGAAAGCTCTCTAATGTAGAATTCACACCTCCCTTCATTTCCATCCTGCTCATCTCTACCCTATTCAACACTTCCTTCACAGCCACGTCGAATGCATCTTCGAAACTCTCTAATCTCGAATTTGGATTTGCATAAATCAACCTCGGAATTAGTCTTATGGCCTCTTCCCTCATAGCAACCACCTCATGTTTTGGTATCTCAAGCAACCTCTTTTGAATGGTGAAATTCCCACCCTTGAGACTTTCCATAGGAATGAACACAGAGTAACTTGTATAATTTTTAGGCAAATGCCACAAATATTGCACATAAGCCGAACCTGGATGGAAGAAAACCGGTATGCAACCTGCTAGGATCGCATCAAATGCTGATCTCCTAGTGTATGAATCCCCTGGAGGCTGCAGGCAAAACACTGACTTCTGAAACAACCTCATTAGACTCCCTGGCCGGTCACAGTTTTTCGTGTTGGGATCACATTTTATGAATTTGCAACTTGTACCTGTTTCCAATGATGATGATGCTAATAAGCACTGATTGATGATGTCGTTCCTTATGGAATCCTGGAGCTGCGGCCTTGGGGCACCTGCGAATGAGAACAAGTAAGGCCTTTTTCTTGCCCTCATCCTCTCTTGCCAACGATAGACCTCATTGTCACTCGAAGGGTGGAAATAAGTAGGGTAAGGGATAGCAAAATCAGTGTTGTTCCAAGGACTTGATTCGATCACTAAGCTAGTCATGTTCTTCACCTCAGGCAAGAAGAACAAACAATTCCCCCAATCAGACCCTTTGTCGGATTCTCTCCTGAAATCCCAAGACACCCTCCCAGCGACTAGGAAGTGATCGCGCCCCCACATTCTCCCCCACTCAGGTTTTCCCTTAAGGAACTCGACCAACTCTTTAGCCGCAGAGTCTCTTATTCCAACATCCTCGTCCCAAAGATACCTCCCTGCATCTAGCCCTGCATAGAAGGGCACAAATATAGCCGATGCCTTGGAGGAATCGTTTGTAAGACACCCATATTGTTTCATTCGATTGTGAAATATGACTTCCAACGAGAATTGGTTCGTTGCAAACCAACCCAACTTGGAGAAAGCCTCTTCATTGGTGTCATTCAGGTCAGGGCCAAGACCTGAGTTTATAAGGTACTCACACATGTTAAGCCACCTGTTAAGGGTGCTACAATTCTCGAGCAAATCATGGTTGAAATGGCTAGGAAGATGTTGAACATATATGTACTTTCCTGCACATTCATCTGATATTGTTGTTCCTGCATTTTGGCTAACTGCTATGCTAACATTGCTAAGAGAAAATATACTCGCGCCAACATTGGCTAATGAAGAGACATCGTCGAGCAAAAGAGAAGAATTGAAATAAACCAAGAAGAGGCTAACAACAGAACAAATGAAGAGGACAAACCATGAGATAAAGCTAGAATTCCCCCCAGTTTGGCAATGGGATGACTTCTTGGTAGAGAACATTCTGTGTTTCTTCAGTGAAGCTTTGAAAGTTTCAAGTACAAGGTTTTGTGTAAAACTAAACAGCATCTTAATTGATGCACTCTACTCAAAAAGAATCAATTAGAAAGTGCAGATCAAGAAATGCAAGTACTTATTATGCAAAAGTCGGTGCTGCATCTATGAAAAGTAAGGGGTGAAAATGTGGGAATTCCTTGCAATTCAATGCAAGGAATAGCTTGGAAAGTGGGCTACAGATCGAGCAAACACGAAGCCATGATTAACGGTTCAAATCGCATGCAAATCAAGGGGTTTAAGGTTTTTTAATCCT
Organism: Mesembryanthemum crystallinum; assembly: GCA_030267885.1. Taxonomy (NCBI): domain Eukaryota; kingdom Viridiplantae; phylum Streptophyta; class Magnoliopsida; order Caryophyllales; family Aizoaceae; genus Mesembryanthemum; species Mesembryanthemum crystallinum. The sequence goes on along the minus strand of BSSO01000120.1, from coordinate 33,242 downwards.
TAAATAATACTGTCTCCTTGATTAGTCATTCCTGATTGCATTCAAGTTAATTTACTTAATTTTATTTTATGTATCTTGATTAGTACTAACACATTATACTAAGGACTAAGGAGTAGTAATCATCAACGTGTAGTTCAGGTGATTTAAACGTTACTAGTTTACTACTTCAACAATGTTGAAAGGACTTGGTTCTAAATTCTAATTGGGTATTATTTTTTGTTTTCTAGGTACTATTGGCCATTGATTGTTGACTATTTTGGATCTGCAGTTTGCAGAGGCAAATTTGTACACGAAATTGAGCAAGATTAATCATTTGCATATATATTTTTTCTTGAGGTGCAAAATCATTGGGAGATTTTGTGTGAGTCATCGGGAGACTCCTGGTGGTGATATTGAGGTATAACCTTTTTGCAATTTAGGAGTAATTATGTAAGATTGAGGGTTCGATTGTTGTTAATGGAGAAACTACTTGGCTAATGAGATAACTTTACCTTTTTATGAGACAATTCATTGCGAACATGATTAGTCAGGTCCTAGTGGCATTAGGCTAAACCTCATACATATGGTTCCTTCATTGCACCAGTACAAGTTTGAGCCAATAAGTGGTCGATATGAGTGGTTCGGCACTCTCATCCCTAGTGTAAAGTCAAAGGATTCGAATCTTGCAAATGGAAAAATTACTTAGAGAGCACTTTACCCTTTTGTGGGTTGACCCGATGCGAGACTTTAATAGGTAGTATATTAGTCGAACAATCTCAACATTCATACTAAAGTTGTGTTGATAGATGCACTGCATAATTGAAGACTTGCTTCATCTTTGGGATATGCTGAGTTGAAAAAAAGTTACTAGTTCCCAATGCCCACGTTGATAAATTGTGAGTAAATTTGGAACTTCTATCAATCAGCGGCATTACACTCTCTTTCTCTCTAGACCTTAGAAAAGGAAGAAACATGGCAAAAAAAAANAAAAAAAAAAAACACTTTGCAACAATTTTGCGAAATGGTGGGCTTCAATCGTTTGTGCTTAAGAAAGCCAACCTTATTTGTTAAGGTGTCTTCATTTTAATTTACTGGTTTTATATTAAGATCAATTCTGCGACTTAGTTTTCCTCTCACATATTATTAAGTGTTTATTCAATTTAGTCCAATTCAGTTCGATTCAATTCATTTCAGATCGTTTTAATTGAAATTAACACGCCCTCTATGTAAAAGTCATGGCCTTGCTAAATAGTGTCATAATTGGGCTAAGCATCCTGGGCTGAATCAGTAATCCAAATACTTCATACAATTATAGCCCAATTGTAGACATATTGAAAAGAAACAGATATCATTCATTACAAGCATGCGGATAACTTATAACCCAATGGATTGGCTCATATGCAGCTAGGAAGAGGCCATGTCCTAAACTTTTTTTCATAACAGATACTGTACGAGGAAGCTACAGAACACAAATTAGACGACAGACTAAAAAAAAAAAAAAAAAAAAAAAATTGAAGAATAAAGTATTAACAGAATTATTAGTTCCTAATTTTTACAGGGTTAGATAAATTGATGACTCATGCTTTGGCAGCTAGCTAACTCATTTTGTCATCTATGATGTTGTATCGCATGAAAAAAAGGGTGGATCAACTGCAAAGCTGAGAGCAGAGCTCTTGAACCTGGGAAGAGCTACCATCTAACAGTCGATATATGTGGCTTCTTCCGTTGCTGAGGCATGTCAGGTTTAAAGTGTTCTCGTACTGAGTCGACTGCAATAAATAAAAAACGCATTCAAGCAGCAGATATCAGTTACAACTTACATTAAGGGTTAAAACAAAATTAGAGGTTCCTATGGTTCATTGCTTCACTGCAACTTTTCACTGGAAGTACTGAAATCTACAAATAAAGTATGAAATTCACAAGTTTTCATTCTATTTCTGGTATGAAGTTCACGGTTGAGTATTGTGGTTGACATCGCTAGGCCAATAACAATAATTGGTGATGCAAATTTACCTCACAGATCACTTGTTGCGACTTGCAGCTCCATTTGGAGGTAGGAATACAGCTCAAGTAATGGCACCATGAACAATAGTCATTAGCATTAACTCCTCGGAAAACCATAACCAGTCCAGTCGTAATTCTGCAGTAATATGACTTCTAGGTCAGTTCATGTAAAGAGAATGCACAGCACAACAAAAAAAAATCACCCCAAAAGAAATCCCAGCAATAACTTTGACAAATTTGCCCACACATTGCAACGGAATCATAGCATTAGGAATCAAGTATAAGAGAAAATATAAATTGCTGAAGTATTTGGGTCCTCTAAATGGCAGTTTACAATTGAACTTGAAGCGCACAGATAATGGAAGAGATCAAGTAATGAGATAATAGATGACTGTTTTTTATCCTAGCTGTGGTGTTTCAGTCTACCCATTGCTATTAAATGGCAGTCAAGATGACAATCCGAAGTCGGAACATGCAACAAAGCCTCAGATGCTTACCCGGCAATAAAGAATACAGCAGAGGCAACCCAGAGTACATACTGATAAGTTTTGTGCTTTGGTTTACTAGTTCGCAAAGTAGAGCCTGAACGAGCATGCTTTTGGCTAACCCAATCAAATTGTGGGCGTATCAGAAGTATGAAACCAAGTAGAAATCCAGTTATAAATCCACCAATATGGGCAAAGTTGTCCACATGCGGAAGAATTCCCACAGACAGATTTATAAGGATAATCAGTATAAGCGTCAACAGTGCTGCCAACTGAGCAGAAAAAAGTTGTAGTGTCACACGCTCAGTAGACAAATGATGTGAAACAAATAGCCAATGAAAACTAGCCTTCAACAGTAGGTTTTAGTACCTTGTTTGCATAGATTGTCCAATTTGTAAGCAGCTCAGACAGCATGGCCCCTAGTAGACCAAATAGTGCACCAGAAGCACCAACAGAGATCGTAGATTGAAGAAACAGAGTTGATAATACGTTTGCACCAAAACCAGAGATTACATATAACAAACCAATTCTTACTGTAAGGATAAGGCTAACGTTAGAGCAATGAAAAATAGCAGTCTAAGGACAAACTAATTGCACAAAATTGTCTTTGCTTAAAATGATACAGATATTGAAAATGAATGGCGCCTTTTACAATTACAATAAAAAGACAATATCACATCGAGTCTTAAGGGGGAGGGGGGGAACAAAAGAACAAAAAATGACAACCCAAAGACCCCTTCGNAATGAAGAGAAGAAAACTTAGGAGAGTAGAAAATGAACTGAAATACACAGTTACTCATTTGAACTTTGAGAACCTGAATACCATGAGGCCTGCGGGAAACACAATGCTGATTATAAGCACAATGCATATCAGGTTTGTATCAAGATACTTGATAATTGGAGTGCTTCCATAAAGGATGGATCAAAAAGAGCATTGGCCTACATATCGATATAATATGTGGTACAGACACAATTAAAAGATGCTATGCTGTACAGTTGGTACCATAGAAATTTGAGGGCCAATAAACGATATACACTAGAATAGCAGGTAAGCAAGTCTAAAAAATGAGGAAGACACAAAAACACATACCAAAACCAAATTCTTGCTCGAGTCGTATGCCAATAAATATAAGGCTTAACATGTTGGCAAGGATATGTACTACCCCAGCATGAAGCCATATGCTAGTAATCAGCCGCCAAACCTCATGTTGCTGTTCCACCTTGCTCACTTCTAAAGCCCCCATCTTCTCTAATCTGGACACAGAAATACAGGCAGCTTAGACAAATCATCTTGTTTTGCAGCCATTTCAAAACACTATAAAAGTACGCTTTTGCTCCTCAGACAAATTTTGCAGGACAGCGTCAACACAATGCAGTGTTCAGTTATGGTATGCATTGATAGCCAATAAGTGACTGTCTTTTGTAAAGGTTTGCAAATCCAATGCTCAGTCCTGAATCAAGTGAATCCACTATAGACAGAAACTGAACATATCACAACTACGATTGCATATATCTCTGGCAGGTAATAACATAGTCGATCTTATCAGGCCAGCTTGATCCTCAGCCAATTCCCAACCTTCCGTTCGAACACCTTATTTCTACACACTGATGCTGCATTTCCCTACCACATTTAGCAATTGGCAGTGATACATATTCATCAACCATTGCACGACCTCCTCTTCCTGGTAAGGATAATGCATAAACATCCCTAAGCGTATCAGCATACTTGCCCTTTTGTCTCAATCGCATAGGTACAATTGTGTCAAGTAACCCCAAAAAGTCGGCATTACCAGGTAGTAATCGAACTGTCTTCTCCCCAACTATCTCCAGAAACTCCAAATGACAACAACCAAAACATAATGTTACAAACACATTTCATATATGCATTTTATCAAGCACGAACCACATTTCATGCAAACCCAGAAAATCAATGCACCTAATTCTACAGAAAACATTCCAGGAACCCCACAAAATCAAATAATCCCAGCACTAAAACAAATACATTTCCGATTTCTAAACAACAAAAAATAGTGGGATTACATAGAAAAACAAGAGGACTTACGTAGCTGAGGAGGGACCAAGAAGGGGATTTTCCTTGATGGGTTGAAAAGAGAACCTACCCAAAAACCCAGCAAAACAGGAGTTTGAGTTCTTGGGGCAATCATTGACAAACATGGTGATGAGAAACAAAACCACATTGGCAGCCACAAACAACGGCACCAACCACGCGACCCACCGCCCGAACGGCCGGAATTCCACCTCCGGCGCCGGCGCCCGTGGGTGGCTAATTGACATTGTCACCACCCTCTATCACCTACCACCACCCTCTTGCCCTCATCAATCAAATGACGAAAAACCCAGAAAAATTGAACGCTTAATGAGACGAATCATGGCTTGAAATCGAAGATTGTGATGAATGTGGGAGAATTAGAATGTGGGGAGATCATGGTTATGGACCTTATGGTTATTTGTGAGAGAGAAAACGAGGGGTTAGTAGTGAAAAGAACCGGTTAACGGGATTTGATTAATTGAGATGTCTAAACGTTAACAATCAATCAAGCAAACAGAATGATTTGTGGGGTTTGTGAGATTTGTTCTGATTGGCGTTTTCCTTGATCGTTGGGGTTCTTTTATTGTTGCTTCAAATCTTGGGTCGTTTTCTCTTTTGGGCCTCTTGTGTTTTCTTGGCTTGTCGGCCAACAGTTTACCAATAGGTAGTTAGTTGATGTGAGATCTATCTATGTTATAAGTAACGCTAAATTTATATCATCATCTCCTGTATTCAGTTTGTTTATACGACTAGTATTTTTTAATTTTTTTTTTTTTTGTGTGAATGAGGGCTAACGCCCGTTACATAATAATCATTCGTGGCAAAGAAACACCTATTACATCATCTGTAAGAACTTGCATAACTCCATTCGGAGGAGCGTAAAAAATTGAAAACCTAAAGGAAGTTCTACTCCGTAATTAGCGAACCAATCCGCAGCACGGTTTCCCTCTCTATAGGTGTGAACCAATTTCAACTCCCAGTTCCTCGCTACCAGTTCCTTGCACCGATCAATCACCACACGATTTGGGTTGTTTAGGCTAGTATGCTGGTTAATGAGGAGCACAGCCACCTCTGAGTCTGTCTCCAAGCATACACGCCTATATCCTTTGTCCCATGCTACCGATAGCCCCTTCCAGATTGCTGCAAGTTCGGCTTTAACTGGAGTGCAATCTCCTAAATTAATAGCAAAGCCGAAGACAAAGGCACCTGAATCAGTTCTTGCAATTCCGCCACCAGCCGCCACTTTTGGATTCAACTTGACAGCACCATCTGTATTTACTTTGAGCCAACCAAAATCTGGAAATTTCCATGATATTTGAGCCTCCACTCTTTGTCTTTTCATAGCACCTTGAAGTGCCAGGTCTTTCTCAAGTGCTTGGACTGAAGTAGAGATATAATTTTTTAGAAAACCAATCTGATCTGCTTGAATACGCCCTTCCTGACCAAAGCATCTCTCATTACGCCATCTCCATATCCACCAAAGGCATATTGCAAAAGTCTCTTGCCAATTATCAGCATAATGATGGTTTTTTAAATAGCTATATATTTTAATCTCATATATAGCTATTTATTTTCATCCGGCTCAATATGTTATTGAAATTAGCAAAATCTTGGTCTACTCCATGCCAACTATCAAATTTGTATTTAGAGATACATATAGGATGAGAAAAAGCATGAAATCATAAGTTCAACTTCTCAACATAATTTAAAGAAACAGTTGCATTGTTAATTTAGTTGGAGGTGTGTAAAGCTCTCACGCTACTATAATTTTGACTAATTAAGCTAATTGATTTACAAAAACAAATACTGTATAAAAAGTTGAATAAGAATGTGATTCCTACTGGCTTTTGTGTCTATTGTAAAAAACCAAAGTAACATTTACAGCTAACTTCTCATTAGCAGTTCTCTCACCGTTACAACGTGTACCATAACTTCTATCTTTCTACTCTCTCCCTGAACAAACCCCCTAATCCCCTATTGATTCATCATGGGACTACTATTGATTTTAAGAATGGGCATTCCGATTATTAATAACATGATTTTTATGTCATATCCAGGTAGCCGATGAAAATCGTTACTATTGACAAATTTGAGTTTATCACTTTTTGTGGGTAGTGAGACTCGAATCCCAGTCATTGGAGGGACAGGTGGAAAGCGCGCCACTGCATTACTCACCCCAAGCTCTTAAAATACTGATATTTATAGATGCAGGATGATTTTTTATGGAAAAAGTTGAACTCTATTTTCTCTCTTAAAAAGAAAAGGAAAGAAAAGAAAAAGCCTAAGAAAAAAAAATCACACATAATTGTCCATAGTTTGTGTCCACATTTGCCCTCACAATTTGTGGGAAAAGACGGCTGAAATCCCAAATAAACCCCCATCCCCAAGGAGTCCCAACCTCTAAATTCGCTGTTCGCGTAAACACACCAGCAGGCACCTGGACCTGGCTTTCCCTTCTCATTTCCATGCCACCGTCAACCGCCGTCTGCCACCGTTAACCACCGTCATCCGCCGTCTTCCACCGTCAACCCCTCCTTCTTCTTCCGTCGAGTTCCTCTATCTGGTTAGTAAGCACTATGCCACTCTCTCTCTTCATTCTCTTTCGTTTCTCATTTTCAGTTGTTGCCTTAAACCTAAAATCCCCCTTCCTTGTTTTATCTCTCATGTTAGCAACACCATCTGTAGCCACCGCCTTTCACCACCTCTATTTTCGCCTTTCCCAGCTCCGGTCACATTGACGTAACTATGTTTCGAATTTGTTCAGAGTTTTCGAATTTGTTTTTCTATCTGATTATGAAGTGTTTTACTTGAGATTTTTTTGTTTCGTATTTTGTTTATTATGTGATTTTGAATCATTTGTCATTTTCTGATTGTCTAATTTGTGTGTTTACCCTTCCCTCCCGGATATTATGTTTTTTTTTTTTTTTTTTTTTTTTTTTTCCCCCTCCTGTTCACTATATTTGTGAGTGTATATATGTTTTGTTTGTTCGGACTTTTTGATTTTTGTGATTTTTTGTATTCTCGGAGTCTATTTATTGACCTTTGTTTAAATTGATTTTTGGCTATTTTTCTAAAATTTTAGATTGCTGAATTCAATTGAATTCTTTCAATTTCAGCTTATATGACCTTGTATGAACTCTGCTTCACAAGTAACTTCAATTGATCCAATTGTCTGTGATGACGCCCTCTGCTGCAACAGCTAAAATCAAAGAGTAAGCTACTAAGCCATTATCTCAAATTTATAAAAAGAGCTTTCATTTTTTCGTCTGGTCTATGCATGTTTATACTTGATTTGATAGTTAATATGGGTTAGTATTAACTGAGATTAAATAATTAAGCTACAGTCTTGGTTAATCTTATTATCATGTAAAGACAGATTGTCTTTTTATGCATAATGACATCCTTTGTACGTGGAACTCTTTGCTGCGCAATCAAGGAATCATATGCGTTGTATCAACTTTCTATGGGTTCCCTCGTGGTGATAGTACCTTCCAAGAAGGCTTCACCACTTCATGACTCAGCCTAACTAAATTTTCCGCGAATAATTGTTACTTGTGTAGGATACATGATAGGGAGAGCTAGCAATGTGGCACGATTTGCTTCAATACCTTCCCACTTCTGTCAGGATCCCCCAAGTTTTGCAGTTTCCGATGAAAATCTCCCATTCAAATAAAAACTTCTGAAGTGAGATATTTTCCGCCCATTTTTTTTTTCTCTCTTCTTTCCTTCATATGATGATTGAGCAAGGATGGGGAGATCTCAAACTCCCCTCAAATGGTTGCCATGGCTCCCATTGATCCCATTTGTTTTATTCTCTTCTACATTCTCAAATCCATTAATGAGATTATTTTCATTTTCATCCGCAAGTATTGGTTACATTGGTGCCAAGTGCACCTAGCACCATTCAGGCCCTTTCCTCTTTCATGTCTTGTGTAGTTCTTTTTCTTCTTCGGTTGAGGGCCGGGGAATGGGAGGTTAGAAATTTTAAACAAATATCTTTATCATGCATATCGATCTTGCTTTTCTAGAAAGGTCAGGATGTTGGACACCCAATTTCTTAATAGCATGAGTTTTAGGAGTTTGAGAAATAATAGGCTTCTCTTATATCTCAGTTGGAGGCCTATGTATGTTTTTCTCATTGAACGACCTTGCAAAGGTAGCTTGATATGATCATGTATCGATGCAACTACATGGTGAAGGGGAATCAGATAATAGACCTAACATGAATCTAATCACATCTTTTATTTTTTGTTTTTCAGTTCTATTTGATTGTGTATTTACAAAACCAGTTTCTTGGTGGAAATTGCAGAAGACATCTCTAATTTTTGTGCTCGTTGAAGAGCTGTTGCAAGAGTAAATGGAAATAGTTGAATCCATTGATGATATTCAAGTGCAATATCCACCAGAAGGGGAATTTTCATCTGCTGATCTGGAGTGGACCAAGTTTGGCACAGCTGAGCACCATGATGATGTAGCTAAAATTCCTTATGATCGTGTTGATGAGTTTATAATTGGAGAATGTTCTAGTGTTGAATTTCCCACTCGATTTCATATCGAGAGGGGGAGAAAGCGGTTGAAAGGAAGCTTAAAGGAGTACAAAAGTGATGAATACTTGGAATATAGGCTGTAAGTATTGTGGTACTGGTACATATATATAGTCCTATCCTTCATACANAAAAAAAAAAAAAGAAATTACTCTATAGCATCTTTTTCTGGGTGAGTTTGCAAATTTTGTGAGATTTAGTTTACTGTCTGGTAGAATGTTTTTCTTTGTTCTGCTGTTCTGGATGTCAATTTGGGATACGTTTTGATATATCCAACATCCTGTTCTTATTCAAAGAATACGATCGTGCTTTTCTTTTTTCCCGGTTATATTTTTTATTTGTGCAACAAGTAGGATAGCGCTTAGCAGCCAAAAGGTTAAATAAGTCCCAGTCAATATGATACAATTGCTTCATACTCCCTCTGTTGCACAGTGACCGCCCTACTTTTTTTTTTGGGTTGTCTCAGTTTCACTTTTCATAATCTCCATTATCTCTCAATGCATTACTGACCAGGTCCTTTGAATGCTAATTCAATTGGTTCTTTTGAACTTTCTTTATATTAGTGCAAAGTTGAAGAAGACAATAATTGTGAAACAGAGGGACTAATGAAATGCTACATGGAATATTGGAAACCAATCTTCTAACCTTGTAGCTATTGTGCTTAGAAGGTTTATTATGTGAAGAAAAGCCTTGGTTATTTTTTAGGATTATATAATTCGTATTTCGGAAGACCATTTACATTTCCTGATCTTCTTGATTTCTAAAGAATTTCTCTTCGTAAGAATGCAAGGTATCACCTTATTATTGATGAGATACTTTAAGTGAAAGTTTTAGAGTTATAAGGAGTTGCAGGTGGTAACTTTGGGTTGCAAAGCAAAACTGAGCATTCATTAGCTTTGATTTAGCTCACATCTTATATTTTGCGTTTGATATATACTTTCCTGAACTTCCTCCCCTTTCCCCCTTCAATATTGCAGATATTGGTGCTCATTTGGACCTGAAAATTACGGAGAGGGCGGTGGTGTATTGCCTAGTCGACGATATCGTTTGAACACCCGAAACCGTGCTGCTAGACCACAGTCTATGAGAGGTTGTACCTGTCATTTTGTGGTGAAGCGTTTGTATGCACGGCCATCGCTTGCGCTCCTAGTCTACAATCAGAGGCGTCATGTGAACAAGTCTGGTATTCCCTGCCATGGCGCCCTTGATGCAGATGCAATAGGCCCTCGGGCGAAGAAAGTTCCTTATATTTGCAGTGAGATACAACAACAAACAATGTCAATGATATACCTTGGCATTCCTGAAGAGAATGTAGTTCAGAAACACCTTGAAGGGATTCAACGCTATTGTGGTCCTGATGCAAAATTAAAATTGGCATCTCAATATGTGCATAAGCTAGGAATGATAATTAAAAGATCCACTCATGAATTAGATCTGGATGACCAAGCTAGTATTCGACTTTGGGTTGAGCGCAACAAAAAGTCTGTTTTCTTTTATCAGGATCCATCAGAAGTTGATCCTTTTGTTTTGGGAATCCAAACCGAATGGCAAATGCAACAAATGCTACGCTTTGGCCACCGCAGCATCATGGCAGCAGATTCAACTTTTGGAATAAAGAAGCTTAAGGTGCGATAGCTGTATGCTGCTATTGAAACATTCTGTCAAGTCGTATCTATGGTTTTTTAATACTTTAGTCCCTTTTTTAATGAAGTGCTGATGATGCTCTTGTGGGCTATTTATTTATGTTATTTGATTGTGTCCAGTACCCAGTTTGCACACTTCTTGTGTTTGACTCGAGACAACATGCACTTCCTGTCGCATGGATCATTACTCGAAGCTTTGCTAAGCTAGATACCTCAAAGTGGATGAATGCTCTAGTTGAGCGAATTCGCAAATTGGATATGGGATGGATGATCAGTGGGTTTGTGATAGATGATGCAGCATTGGAGTTGGAACCTATAAGGCAGGATACTCATGTCATACATTTTATCTAAGAAATGAATGTGTGTATAATTTGTTCACTAACTTGCTTCTTTGTTGCAGGAATGTGTTTGGCTGCCCTGTTTTATTCTCTCTCTGGCGTGTCCGTAGAGCATGGCTCAAAAATATTGTGAAAAATTGCAGTGATCTTGAAGTTCAGAGAGAGATTTTTAAACGTCTTGGTGATATCATCCACAGCATTTGGAATGGGGTGGATTCTGCACCTGCAATTAAAGACTTCATGCAAGATTTTAAAGATCAAACTGCTTTCATGGAGTATTTCAAAGATTGCTGGTTGCCTAAGATTGGTTGGCCCTGCCTCCACTCCTCTTTTTATTATTGTATATTGCATATAGGTATCAATTTGCCATCTTGAGCTTACCCAAACTTTCTTTCTTTGGTTAGAGATGTGGCTGTCAGTAATGCAGAGCCTCCCGCTGGCCAGTCAGGAAGCTTCCAGTGCTATTGAAACCTACCATGTCAAATTGAAAGGCAAACTGAATGATGATTCAAGCCTAGGTGCATTTCAAAGAGTTGATTGGCTAGTGCACAGGCTTACGGCCGAGCTGCATTCGAGTTACTGGTTGGATCGCTATGCAGACGAACATGACACTTTCCAAAATGTGAAGGAAGAATACATAGCTTCTTCATCATGGCACCGTGCGCTCGAAATCCCTGATACTGCAATTACTTTAGACGATAGGGATTTCTTGTTTGCCAAAGTTCAAAGTCAAAAGGACAATAATGTATCACGTACCGTTTGGAATCCTGGATCAGAGTTTGCTTTCTGTGATTGCGCTTGGTCGTTGCAGGGAAACCTTTGCAAACACATTATCAAGGCCAATATGATGTGCCAGAACCTTCTGGGCTGTAAGAGTTCCAATTCCTTTCATTCATTCAGAGAGTTATTGACGACTTTGTGGAGGACGCCCATGGATGATTCAATTGAATTGGACAAGGCAATGGCATGTACATATCAGATGCTAGATCAAGTACAAAGACTAGTTGAAGTTACAACTTCGAAAGATATTAGCGTTGTTGTGAAAAAGCTCCCACTGAAATGGACTTCCAGAAAAGCTAGAACTTCTACTGGAAAACCTGCAGCGACCTCGGCTCGTCCCTCTACCTCTAGGAATGAGAGTAATAATGCTAGTAGGAATCGTCGAAAGAGAAGGAGACTGTCAAGACTCAGATGACAAATTATAGTTGAAGCACAATGGAATTCCATCAATAGCCAATTAGCAGGTCATGATGCAAAGGGTCAGATAGGTCGATTACTTCAGGATTACCATAAATTGATTCTTTAATTCTACTCTACGGTGGGTTACTCATCACAGTTTGTTAGTAGGTTTTGCTGAACCTGATTGGCTAGATGGTATTTTGGCTAGTAGCATCATGGGAAGTTTGAAGATACCGGTGAAGGGAGTGAGACTTGCAAGGTATTTCCCGTATTTTCACTGCTTTGTTTCAAATATTAGAGATGCAATTGGTTGTCTGACATTATGGACGTTTTGATCAGCTTCTATGACTGCGGTTTTTAGGATAAGATTGACAATCACAAAATTTTGAAGTCGATGATGGGTCGTGGTTTATTGTTTCCATCATCCAGAATTAGGGAGATTTTCCCTATGTCACAGTGAAGAAATAGAATTGTATATAGTTCCTAGAGATACTGATGCTTGATTGATGTAGGAACCATATATCGTTGAGGTTGCTGTATGCCATCAATGGTGAGTTGTAGATTTCTTTGCATAAAGTTTTACAGATCAGTAACATCTGTGCTCGTCTGCTCGATCTATCCTTGTCACTGGCTATTTTTATTTTGTTGTTCTCCCGATTTTGGCTGAGAAGCTTGGCAGAACATTGAAAGAGAGAATATAAAGAGATGAATGTATGGGTATTATGGTACTATGCATCTTTTTGCTTTGTAATGCAGTAATGGTGAGAGAACCAGGGACAGGACCAAACTAGTAACACGGTCTATTCATCCGTGCAATGTACAGTGTTTAAAATAGTTATGAGTATGATTTTTTTTTTTTTTTTCTTTCCCCTTTTGTGGTTGGGTTGCTTGAGTTTTCAAGTGTCAATTTCAATTGAAACGTTAGAAAAGATGTGTTGTATTGTACGTTTTTTTGTTTTTTTTTTTTTTTTTTTGAAATAACGGCACACACCCATCTGATTAGTTCTTCACATGGTCAACAAAAATGGTTGCAGCTTGAGGATCAAGGATTTGTTCTTTTCGTCTTATATTTGTTGGAACGTAATATTTTTCAAAAAAATTTAACAAACTTTCAACAAATTTCAGCAATCAGTAAAAAGTTCCAATAATATCGAGCATTTTTGCAAATTCTAACCACCAGCCAAAGGTTCCAAGTCTAATAACTTCTATCAAATTCCAACTCCGTATAAAGAACCCCCTTAATCTTAAGTAGTTACAGTTCCAAGTCTCTCACTTCCCTAATCCCTACTAGGCTTTAACCCTATTTGATGGTTAGTCGGAGACTATAGCAATGAAGAAAATATAGTTGTGACAACTTGAACTGATAACCAACTATAAAACAAATAAAAATAGCTAACAATGGATTAAAGGTTAATATAATTAGCTAGACAAAGCCCAATTTTATTAATTTAACTTTGCATTTATTTCAGTTCATATGTGAAATTTATTTTTTCTCTCATATATTAGTACTTTTCATTCAGTTCAGTTTTATTCACTTCAGTAGTTTAGTCTTATTTAATTTCTTTGATTAAGCCCAAATACAGAAGGGGTTTTTCTTTTATTTTTCTTTGAAGAGGTTCGATACTGGAGTTGGGCTCCCAAAAGTAAAACCCCCCAGCCTCGCCTTTCATCAACATCAAGGCCCCCAGCCCCAAATCCACACAATTCTCTCTCTCTCTCTCTCTCTCTCTCTCTGCCAGACCTCATTCACTTTCCATTCTTTGAGATCTCTGAATTTGTTTGTTGTTGTTGTTGTTGTTTTTACTCCTACTATCTCGATAAAGCCTTTTCGCGAATTCGCTCTGTAATCTTCGATTTTCCTTTGTCAATTCATACTCTCTCCTAAATTGATTTCGATTGGTTTTTCATCAGCTAAATTCAATTCAATTACGGTGAGAATTTTTTGGTCAGCTTGGCAGAATCAATGCTCTGGAGTGGATAATTGCTCTTTAATTCTCATATATTTTCCTCTATTCTGCATAAATTGTCGCCGCCGGTGAGTCTTTTATCGTTAGAAGGATTTGTATTTATCTAGTTTCTCGGTAATTTAATTTTATGTTCTTTGTTCCTTTGTTGTATAATGTTGCTGTTGTTGTTCTTATTTTTGCCAGTAGTTAATCTTTATAATCAGATGTTTTAATCTTGTTTAATTTCTTCGATCTGTGTTATTGCGGTGGTTTAGCCAAGTAAAAGTTTGCAACTGATTGAATTCGACCCTCTGCAACAGTTGATTTGTGTTTTTTTTCTTCCCCAAATGTTCGCAGTATGTGGTACCTCTACACTTCCGTATAGAGTTACTAAGCATTCATTTTTGTGTGATTATGGCGTGAAAATGCTGGTTCAGTTGTCAATTAATCGATTAGTTTTGGTGTCATCTGATTGATGAGACTGTCGCAGCTCAATTCATTAACAAGCTAGGCTTTTTAGGGTTTCCTATGCATGAAAAGCAGGTGAACTATTGCTTCTAAGTGACAAGTGAACTTCAGAAGCTTTTGATGTGGTTTTGGAGGCTTCATTAATTGATGTGATATTAGAATTGCAGTCTCCTCATCTGAAATCTTAGCATTTTATTGTCGAGGTCTTAGAGATCCTTTCATAGAAGTATTGAGCTTTTGGAGATGGTCACAACTTCAAGACTTCAATCCTGGCCGTTATTTGTCTACATGTTCTTTTTTTTCAGAGGGAGAGGCCGAGGGGGTTGTTGGCGTAGTACTCTTTCTTGCCACTCATATTATGTATACTCTCTCAGTCTGCGTTAGCTTGATAGCCTTTATGGTAGAAAAAAGCATTAGGAAGTTAAATAATTCAGGTTTTTAGCCTTTTGGATACTTAAAACTGAAGTCTTTCTTATAAATTGTAAAGGTTTCACATGGCTGATGTAGCTGGGTATCATAGGCAATAAGACACATCAACATTAACATCAACATTACCCCAATGCCTCCAAAGAGACTCCCGCCTAGGCAGGGTAAGGGGGGGTCAATTGTACGCAACCTTACCCCTGTGAGAACAGAGAGGCTGTTTCCGTTTGACCCTTGATTCGAAGTGCGACGCGACGACTATCAGCATCTCCACGATAAATAAGATGTACAGACGGCTTTATTAGCCATTTTGATTTAGTCCATTATATTCCATAGCCAAAAGATAGTGAATATTTTGGCTCCACAAGAAAGTGGACAGTCCAAACTCCCATTAAGTACCTAACTTTCTGGTCCATCATAGGCAATAAGACATAGATGTAAATAATCTCAACATATCATAATCTACCCAAGTTTAGGATGGTTCCAAACTCCCAACCTTGAAAGTACAGATGGTTATTTAAGTGTTACCAAGACTCTACATGGACCTTCATGCAGACAAAGTCCTGTAGAAATGACCTGCTTGGCCTTGTGAACTTTCATTATTGTAGTTTGTCTTGGACGGTCGAACCTCAGTGACTTCCCAAATTTTTCTGATAACTTCCCCAAATGAAGTTCTTGCGCTCCTTGTTCTACTGACTGTTATTTTTATGTGATTTTATACACAATCTCAAAAACTAGGTAATTTGTATGGTGGATCCAGAGTTTAGTACTTAATGAGAAAGATAAAGCTCCTAGGTTTGTAAAATTATTTGCAGTTAAAGGTTGTTAGTGTTTACACNTTGCTCTATAACTGGATAATCATGGTTGTGGACTGTGGAATATTAAATCTTGGCGATGTGCAGCGTATCGGCTGATACATACCGGTTTTTGATCTAGCAGATACGTGAAAATTCTGGTATTATATGGATATATGCCTGATAATTGACCGATAGATAACCAATTGAACTGATATAGTACTGAAACAAAATCAATGTTAAAATGTCAGGAAAATGACAACACTAGGTTTATTTTCATTATCAATACAATTGCAGTAAATCTCTTGTACAAATTCTTTTTGGAAAGGCGTTCTTTGAGATTTCTAGAAAATGTGGCTAAAAATGGAATTTTTGTTCGCGATGGACGGATGTCGTTCTTGATACTATGCTATTGGGTGCTCCACTTTTATAATCATTATATTGCCAAAAGCTAAAATAGCCATTTGACTTTCAAGGTCTTTGATGGACAGTATGATTACATGACTATCTCATGCTCTTCTTCTTCCACCTCCCATCCCCTTGTTCCGGGGACTGTATCTTCCTATAAGTCTATGTTGTGTCGGAAATGGAATATTTGGTGGGCATGATTTTCAATAGGCTTTTTTGTGTCTTGGTCAACACAAATTTCAAATTTTCTATGAAGCCAGTGTTCAGGAAATCGAATTACATGTTGCCTTAGTGAACTAATTAGTTCTGCAAGTGAGGGATCTTCGAGGCTCTTATTTTGTGCTTCATCAGTGTTCCAGATTGTATCCTCATTCTATTTCGTGAGGTCATGCAGGCTGACATGGCTGGTAGCAAAGGAAAGGGTAAAGCTTCTACATCCAAATCAAAACCTAAAAATTTAGCCCTTGTGGCTGCTGACCCTGAACCTTTAATGAGCACTATTAAAGAATGTGCTGATAATCCGTTAGATGGAGAGGAAGGCAATAATGAAATTCCAAGCAAAGAAGTGGATGAGAAAGCAACAGATGAGGTTATTTGCCAACAGGTTGGCAATGGAAATGAAGAGGAGCAGTTTCCAGGTGAGGAAAATGCTGAAGAAATGATAATGAATATTCATCTGAATGAAATAAGTTTCAACATACCTGATGATTTTCTTAAATTTGGAGAAACAGAAGAGAATCCAGTGGAAGTGAATGATGGAGGTGATGCAGCCAATAATGCGGACATTGAAGAAGACGAAGACAATAAAAATGAAGAGGATTCAGATGAGGTGAGTGATGAAGGTGATGCAGCCAATAATGCAGACGTTGATGACAAAGAAAAGACAAATGAAGACGATTCAGAAGAAGTGAGTGATGAAGGTGATGCATCCAATAATGCGGATGTTGAAGGCGGAGAGGAAAAGATAAATGAAGAGGATCCAGAAGAGGTGAGTAACGAAGGTGGTGCCGCAATTATTGTAGATGTTCTAGACGAAGAAGAAGAAGAAGAAGAAGAGACAGATGAAGATGATTTGGAAGAGTTGAGTGATGGAGGTGGTGAGGCCAACAATGTTGACGTTAAAGACAATGAAGAAGAGGCAAATGAAGAGGTGCCAGCGGAAGACAAAGAAGAAATGAACAATGGGTTTGGCGGTAAAGATATACATACTGAGGAAAAAAGGAAGAGTTCCCAGGTCGCCACAGAAGGCATGGTGGTTACTAATGAAGGGTTGACTGCTTCTGAACATCAAATAGTGGGTGAAAACATGACGGATGATCTGCAATATGAAAGAGAAGCCACTAGGCTGAATACTGAAAAGCCGATGGAGACTCTTGCAGACAATGGAAATGTAGAATGTGCAAGAGCAGATGCAAGCGTTGTTAATAATGTCAAGGAAGTGCCTGAAAAGGCCAGTAGACCCAAGAGGAAAGTTTTGAGGAAAAAGGTGGTTAAGAAGCCGGTGCTGAGAAAAGATGTGGCTTCTGTGAATGAAGCTACGCCACAATCTTCCATTGGAAATGATGCATTGGGTGAGTTTAAAGAAGTAGACACAAACAAGCATGTAAATAATGAAGAGAAGGCAGAGATAAAACCCCCTGTCAATAGAAAACCGAACAGTATGGGGAAAAAGAAGGTGGCTGAGGGTCATGCTGGTATAGCGGCTTCTGGTGATGAACCAGAGTCCCTAGCCATAATTGATGAACCCAGGAATGAAGAGAATAAGGAAACTAATAAAGAAGACGTAAAAAGTGAAGAGGCAGCAAAATCTGGAGTTAAGATGAGCCGCGGAAAGAAGAGGAGAATGAAGAAGGCGGCACAGGGTGACAGCAACAAAGGGGTCCCTGTAGACGTAAACAAGACTGCACCATCTCAAAAGAGTAAATCTTCCAAAAAAGTTGATAGCATGGGGATGATATTCATGTGCAGTTCAGAAACCAAAAAGGATTGTTACGACTATAAGGTTTTAGGGCTACCTGCTGGGAAGAAGGATCTTGTGCTGAAGATTTACAAAGGCATGAGACTCTTTTTGTTTGATGTTGAATTGAGGATGATGTATGGGATCTACAAAGCTGCTGGTCCTGGGGGTTTTAATATTGAACCCAGGGCATTCAAATCACAATTTCCTTCTCAGGTTAGTTTTGACGAGTCCATAACCCTACTTACTTTCAACCGATTTCCTCCGTTTATGGAGCATATTAGAGGCTTAGAGAAGTACATGTGTAGGACAGAAGTCGGAGATTTCAACTGTTTTGGGGAAAGAAACTAAAATGCGGTTCTGGTGCAACTTTTAAAAAACAGTAGTAATTAGAATATTAGGTCTAAATGAAGTGTTTTGTGATGGATCATCTGCTGATCACGAACTTGCCTACAACACATATATGCGTACTGTGACTGTTTTATATTACTTGCTTGTGCTTTTGTGGATGTTGCTTGGATTAACCCCTGAATGTTGCATGGCATATTAGTGATTTAGCAGCAAGTGGCAAATGAAACCTAGGAACTAGCATCAGATTATTATTTAATGCGGGGAAGAGTCATCCAACAGCCAAAGGGAAGCTCCTTTGTTTTGCTTTCCTCATACCCAACCATCCTACTCATCTGCCCTTAGTGAAATGTTCAGACTGCTAAATCTTAATGAATCAATGGGAAATCGATGGGATACACGATGCATGATAATGATCTCTCATTAGATGTTTCCCAAGGAATGTTTATGTCATGGTTCATGGATGAAGAGGAATGTATATTTCTATATGCTTGCTGAGCGTTTTAAAGGAATTAAGGAGTGAAAGGTTTGGGCTTGTGGTGCTAAATATGTTTCGAAGTCCTGATAACACGATCTCCCAGCCGCTCGATTTCTTGGGGAAANAAAAAAAAACTTGAGGCTGAACACTCTTAAGCTAAGGCATTATTTGATGTGTGGTTTTGGTGTTAGTATTGTGGACATGGCCGAATTTGCCTGCATAGAGATATACATGATGGAAGTGATCCAGCAGATGTGCCAGTGGTTATGTATCATTTTGGCATGTGCTGTTGGTGTTTGTAATGTAGACATGATTGAATATGCTTGCATATCCTGATGGGGGTGGTCTATCGGATATCCCCTCTCCTATTGATTCTTCTTTCCCTTCATTATCTGCTTTAGAACCTCTTTTTTATCAAGTGTCAATGTCTGTTAGATAAGGTTGGGAGACTGTTTGTTTGGTAGTGGGAGTTGATAGTGATGGCTATGGATGAATTGAATTTGGAGGAGCCAATTTCATTCCTCACATTGACAAAATGCTTGCATTGTTGCTTTAGAGTATGGCTATAAAGAGCCAAACTTTTGACGTTTGAGTAGCAAGTTAGCATATATTGTTTGTTATGCACCTTTCTGCAGCTTGCCATGCTATTACCCGCTCTTTACATGTTACTTTTGCTCACCAGGTATTCTTTTCCGTGTCTTTTGTATAAATGGTATTTCAGTCCTCAATTACCCAGCAAAAAAGGTCCTTTACCAAAGACATTGCAGTTTTTCTTTTATGTTCTGTTCGTCTTGTATGGAGAGGGAGGGGTTTTGGAGCATTACTTGTGGGGTTTCACCCATTTACCCTTGTTACATCCCCAGTGTCCAAGCTTAAAAAGGGCTCACTTAGAAAGGTCCTTACATACTGTTCAAGAAAAACAAAGTGATAGAATAAACTGTAAATTTTGCCTCCGACAGGTCCGCTTCACTGTCCTTGATGAACGTAAACCCTTACCAGAGGAGAAGTTCAAAACGGTTATCAAGGAGAACTATTACTCAAAGAACAAGTTCAACTGCCAGCTGAACCGTGAGCAGGTTCTGTATGACCTTTGATTTCCTTGCAAAAGCACTCATCTCAACTAGTGTTAAAAATGCCAATCCAAAACTAACCTGTTTTGAAATCTTCTTCTCACTTATTGCCAACAGGTGAAGAACTTGTGCCAGCTTTTTAATGAAACCAGCAAGAAGAAAGCTGACACCAAGCGAGTTGCTAAAGCCCAAACTGCGACTCCCTCATCATCCGCACGAAAGGACAGGAAGAGGAAAAGGGTTGATGATACCCGGAGAGTGGGACCCATTCCATCTGCTCGACAGGACAAGAAGAGGAAAAGGGTTGATGATGCTCGAAGAGGGGGACCAATTCCATCTTCAAAGCGGGGACGAACCAGGAGACGAGCCGAGGAAGACGTGAGGCGTCGCCCTGTGGTCGTTGATGACAGGTATTATCAACGCCCTGTTGTTTATCAGAGAGAAACCTATCTACCATCTGCTGCACCAGTAGCGTTATATCAGCCTTTGCCGCCACCAAGTCCTCCCCCACGTCCCTCGTCTTATTCTTATGGGAGATCCTCGAGAGCGGATATCTACAGGAGGGATTCAGCCCTCGATCATCGAGATCGAGATCGAGAACTAGGCCTGTCAAGTTTGCGGGAACTGAGACATCATCCAGTTGAGACTCACCACCGCGATGCCTATGTTTCCTCATACAGGGAACCCCGTGCCTACCATCATTCTGCATACGAAGCAGCATATGAGACCGATTCAAGGCGAGACTACTACGAGACTCATAGACAGCCTGAAGTTTATGATTATTCTTCTGATCGACGTCGAGTTGAGTACTATAGGCCTACAGAATATCGTCCTCCCCTGCCCCCGTACCGTAGGTACTGAGCAATTGTAGGTGAAAAACAGTCTCTAGGAATCTGTATCTTTAAATGGTGGTTGTGACTTTTGCAGTTCTACATTGTTATCAACAATTAAGGTAACATTGAGGAGCCTCCTTTAGCATGATTTATTTACTAGCAGTGAGTGATGTTAGTTGCATGATTAGATTAGCCTCCTTAATCAATTACTGTAGTCTTAATTAGTAAAGCCATAATTAAAAAGGATGTCAATAAACTACTGTATTTGTAAGGTTTTTATATTTCAGGTTTTTCTCCTCATGTTGCGCTAGTATGGTCTTTGTGCCTTTCTTGAAACCCAAAAAAAGAAATTTTTGTAATTTTTGAAGTGAATGCATTATGCTTCATAATCGTTTTAGATACTCAATTTAGTGCAATACATTGTGCTTGCCCCAAAGGATATGCTCACATGAAGCCCAATATGTGTGATCAAATATCTTGAAGTGGTTTCAATTTAAGATTGTACTCAAATGCTCACAGGGTGCAGTTCGGAGTAAAAAAAAGGAAAGTGCACCCTCTTATAATTATTTTTAGGAAAAATTATCACGAATAATCCAAACTTTACTCGAATTGCATAAAATAATCCCAATTTTTGAAATTGCGCCCAATAATTCCAATTTTACACTTGGTTGCACATTGTGCACCCTGGGTGACGAAGTTAGCTTCTCCGTTCCTAACTAAACAATTGAAATGTTATAAATGAATATTTAATACAATGTAAAGTTAATGTCCCATCACCTAGTTAGTAACGGAAAAGGTAAATCTGTACCACAGGATGCACATCGTTTAACCAAGTGTAAAGTTGGGATTATTGTGTGCAATTTCAAAAGTTGTGATTATTTTCTGCAATTCGAGTAAAGTTTGGATTATTGGCAACAAATTAATAAGGAAGTAATCTTGAACTGAAAAATTTTTAAAAAAAAAAAAAAGTTCAAATGCACCTATCTTATAAATTACTATCGCAAATTCTTATGTACAACCGTCTAACCATTAGACGATCCAAATCAACGGTGACTTTTAGCAGTATATGCGCTACTTTTAGCAGCTTAGGGGTTACTTTTTACAACTTATTGGAGTTTTATAAAATTAACTTAATTTGTAAAATGTCACCCTTAAATTGCTAAAAATAACTCTTAAATTGGAAAAAATAACCCTTGAGTTGAGTTATCTAACGGTTAGACGGTTGTACAAGAGTGTTATTCAATTACTCCACTATTTATATTATTAAACTTGTATACTTCGTTTTTCTTTTTAATACTATAAAAAGAATATGCTTATTAACGTACTTAGACTCGTGATTATTCTGCTAACATATATTTATGCTCCAAACCAGTAATTCCAAACGAAGAGATTATTTATCTTAGGAGTACTTTTTTTTACTTTTAAGAGTGGGCGAATCCCTTTATTATCCCTAGCGAAGGGCTAAAAGTAGGAACTAGTAAGTGCATTCAAAATTTTCAAATAAATCAATGGTGGAATAAGGAACAACAAAGTCCCAAGAAGTACTATCAAGTGCATTGAAACTTGAAAGCGTTGCCAAAGAAATATCTCCTGTAACTTACATTCTAGAGAAGATAGAAAAGAATTTTATTCTCATAGTAGCAACAATATAATAATGTCACCTCTCAACTGAAAAAACAGGGGAAACACTCTTCTTGTCTTCAAATAAATTCCTCATTTATCATTCTTAACGTCTCAATTCATTTACCTATTCATTTATGGAGAATTTCTTTTTTTCTTTTTTTTTTTTTTTTGTTTATGACTTTATGTAAACTTTGCATACACAAATGGCACAAAATTAACGCAATTTCGTGCTTATTCTAATACGCTATAATACACCAAATATATGCAAAACTGGTTTTCAACCTGATGGTAGCTTGTATCCAAAGCTTATATATCATCTATCAGAGAAGCCCAAATAGCTGAAATAAAAGCCTATCACCAGTTATAAACATTTTTCATTGTACTTATTGACCAAGAAACAACTTCATCAATGAACTATCTAGCTTATATTTGTTGAGTAACTTTAAGCTTTAGATTAAGAGTTGCAAATGATAATTTAGAAGATATTTGGGTGTCACTATCTTATTTTTATTTTGAAAAGGCAAAAAAACCACCAACTTTTTGTGGGTAATGAGACTCACACCCCAATCATTATTGGGGACGAATGGGGAGTGCGCCACGGCGCTACTCACCCCAAGCTCAATTGGGTGTCACTAATGGGGACACCTTCTAGTACTTAGTATTTTTTTTCCTCTTGTTATTTAAAAATAAAATAGAAAAAGATTTAGAATATTTACTAGTACTATTAATATTAGTACGTAACATTAGTTCCTTATTAGAAACACCTAACTATTTACCTATTTAACCATTTACGGATTTATCTATAGCAGGTGTGTACTCTCGCAACTTGACAATGGATGTGATGTCCAAGTTAGAGTCTATTGAAGGAACAAAATCTGAGCATATAATCTTGATCTGATTGCCAAACCCTAGCTGGATATGTTGACGACTGACTATATATGTATCATGTATGTAGGGATTCTTTGAATAAATTCCCCAAAATCTCAAAACCTCAATAATGCATCTGCATGGTTGCAACACACATGGGCTATTTCATGTTTTTGATGTGAAACGAATTTTATTCAATAAATTGGCCCCAAGACTTCACTACCTGATCGCCCAACATAGCATTCAATGGAGAGGTAAGGTTTGTGGTGGGAACAGATAAGATGTGTCTTCTCCTGCATGTGATGGGTACCTTAAAACAATAATCTTTCCCATCAACAAATTGATTACTTCTTCACAATGCCTTCTAAGGGTGTGTTCATTTCACCATTCCGAATCCCATTTCAGGTCGTTATGTTCCGTTCAATTCAGTTCAGGTCGTTAAATTCAATTCAGTCAGGTCGTTCTTTTCAGGCCATACACGTTTTCTCTCACAGATTACTAATCATTCAGTTGAGTTCAGTTCATTTCAAGTCGTTCTGTTCAGTTCAGTCCAACTCAGATACTTTCATACGAATTGAACACACCCTAAGTTGTAACATAATTGGTGATCAAATATCATATTTACTATATAGTTCCACTGATATGGACATTCTAACTAATTGTAGATAATATATTATTTTACTAATGATATATTGAATAGTACATTTAGTAATGCTATTTTTTTTGTTGTTTTTTACTGATATAATTTTTCTTTAGAAATTTTTGTAGTAAGAAAAAAGATATTCCTAAGCGTTGCAGCTTGGATGCTCCTAATGGGTCATCTAACAATATTTGGCTTGAAATATTCTGTTACAAATAAAATATTTTATTTTATTTTATTCCAAGTACGTAAAAACTGACATCATTAGTGTGTTTTGTTCTGATCTCCACAATTTAGAGGGTACAAAAGAACTGGCCCCTCCTTTTGGGGCAGTTAGTTACTAAGGTTAGTTAAGCTGGTCGTTGAGGTTGTTGGAATCATGTTTAGGCCTCATTTGGTAGTAGTATAAAATTTGAGGCAGATGAATGTTGGAATCTGTGGATAGCNAAGTACTGGCTGGTTAGGCCTTTTATGCAAGAAAGAAAGAAGGAGATAAGAAAAGCATAGTTTTTTTTTTTTTTTTTTTTGTAAAAACAAAAACTTGACACATAATTTTGTAGATACGATTCCATGTTTGCTTGCATGAGAAACTTGAGAGAAGGCAAGTTCTTTGATTTTTAACCTTTGTTCTCTTTTTTTGTGTGTTTGGGACAAACTAAGAATTATGGCTTACATGTTTTGTAGTTAAGAATAGTGCCCTTTTTATCTTAGTGAATGAATGCTTTTGATAAGAACCTACCAAGGTATTTATGTGATCTTTTGTGATGGCAAGTTGGCAACACATATTCTTCAAATTGTACACTTGTTGATCAACAATTCCTTGCCATATCTTTTCATTACACCTCTTAATTTCTTAAGTTCAATATTAGGGCCCCAATTAATTACTCATAACTTTTTTGCATTTAGACCAAAACACATAGTGACAAAACCGACACAACAATTTATTAGTAATATTTTTATGGGTATGTACACTATAAAATAGTTACGGTGGCTATTATATCTGATATATGGGAGAGTGTGTCTTTGAACTATAATTGACACTCTTATATACCCTTTATTTTAACCGTTAGACGAGTCAAAATAGGAATGACTTGAAGCAATTTAAGGATTACTTTAAAAAGTTTAGGAGAACTTTGAGAGTATTATAATTATAAAAAAAAAAAACCTTTAACCAATTAAGTGATTATTTTAAATAATTTAGGATCTTAATTTATAAAGGATTAAACACCCGATCTAACGATTAGACGAACGATGGAATCGGAGCTAAGAATTTAGGTTAACCTGGATGACGGTGATGTTCATGTTTGTGCATACTGTTGGAGTCAGCAATTGCAGCAAGCTAAAAAGAGTTGAATTTAAGCAGACAGAAATGAAACCCTGACAACAAATACACATTGAAAGCCCTAAATGCATGTCTTTTTCCATGTAAATCCCATGTTACTTGGTCTTCGTTTTTCTCTACCAACAATAATAATAACAATAATTAAAATACATTTGCACGTCACAGCTTTCCCCCTTTTTATGACCATCGATCAGTACATACATATTATCAACCAATTTGCCCCCATTGCAAGCACTTCTGCATTTACTATATGTAACCATCTATATCCTTAGCCATAATCTATGACGTACATGGGGTCAAGTTTAAACCCCCACCCTTTGAACATAAATTTGATTGTATTCAGTCCAAATGACAAATAAAGGTAGAAATACTAGCATATGTGTATGAGGTCATATTGTTTGGACGACTCATGATGAGCAACTAGCTATTTAATGTGGCGAGTTTTTTTCCTGGTAAACTAGATGACATAATCAATTCGGTTAAGCTGTTGGCGGAATTCAAATGTACCTTTTAAAATCGATCCAAATGGTAATATATAATAACTTTTGCCTATTGCTAGCGATCAATTCTATATTTGTATGTATGTGCATTTGAGCTGAAGAAACTGCGATTTTTTTTACAAATTCCCATACATTTCAGAATAGGGCATGCATGTACTAAACGCCACCTCTTATAATTTGTGGGAAGAAAAAGTTTTATATATAATGTCATAGAATTTGTTCCTACAATTTATGGTTACCCTTAAAAGATTGTAAATGATTTAGAAAGGAAAAAGATCGATGTTACTTTTGATGAGGATCAAGTAGATAAGGATTGGATGAGAATTGGAAACTAAGGAGATAAAATTCGAGACAATAAAGTAATCGATGATATTTGTGATAGAATTTGAGAGACTTGTCTGCCTTCGAGAAATTTCCTAGGCCATATGTTTGTGGTTATGCATTTTATTGACATCCGATTGTACCTCAGTGAAGACGAGCGAGCTATCTTTCATCTTGCTGCATTATTGTGGTCCACAAATATGACATATTACCTGTAACATTCTATTTCTAATATACCTATAATATATATATATATATATATATATATATATATATATACGAATTTCATTTTAGTTCTATATTTTTATCCCACTTCATGTTTCCGTGAAAACTGAAAAGGAGATGCACAAAGGTCAATTAATATATATACTTTGAGAAAATAAAATTAATCTCTTTTTTTTTTTGACAAAAATAAAATTAATCTCAAACTTGAAACTTTATACACTTATCGAAGAACATCTATAATGGAGGTTTTTCAAGATCGATATTTGTGAAGTGGAAAAAACAAAAAATCCCCAAAAAACATCTTGCCCACTGTGATAAACCTAAAAATTAGGTTATCTATATATACAAATTGGATTTAAAGGGTGGTGTGTTTCTATATTGAGCCTATAACAAGAGGTTTATAATTAAGCTAGAGATTTGCAATTATTGTTGTTATATTTATATATATATATATATATATATATATATATATATATATATATATATATATATTGTTTTATTGAAATAGTAATGACGTGACAAATACTATCTAGCTAGGTTTATACTAACTACATTTATAGTGTTGGAGATGTCGTTATTGTCTAACTATAATTTTGTTCCCTTGTCTATTTCGGTGTGTTTAAATCGACTGTCCTACACATACATATATGATCGCCTAATATATATAACTCACGACAATTGAATTTCTCTAGGCTTCGTCCCTGCCCGAAACAAAACTAACCAAGCAGTGATTGTCACATGAATTATGAGACATATTGACATACGAATAAAGGGGGAAGCCCCCTTTGCAAATGCAGGGTAACATAGAAGCAAAGAATTATTATTAATCGTACGTAATTATTAGGCCATACAAATACTGAATTAATACAAAAATGCAATACATTCCATTACAAGAAACAATCTCATCTCTGATTCTGACTGTGACTCTCCCCTGTCTATACATACAAGGAATCAAAGGATAACTAATAATAATTCAACCGTTTTTTTTTTTTTTTTTTTCCATTTGTTTGTTAGCATGTGAGTGTTATGTCTATTTTGTGATGATGACGCATCTCCATACGTTATTACGTCCATGATTTGCTTACTACTCATAATTAATTTAATTAATTAAAAATTTCCCATTTCCATAATTAGTGTCAAGACTCAACAGCACGTATTAATTAGTTATGGACTAATCCTCTTAAGGTCAACTCAATCTGTCCTTTTTTTTTTCTTTAACATTCATATATATGTCTGTCTAATTACTGCAACTAATATTAGTTAGTTGTGCATACCTATCTCTTAAAGAAAGAAAGTACATATTTTGAAAGAATTATGATACTTTCTAATACACCATTTTCTACATTACAAAATACTTACAGAATTAAATCATATTGATCTAAAATCCAATGAAAATATAATAAATAATAACATGTGAGAGAAAATGAAATGAGTTAATCATACCCTAATTTAAGGCCACTTTGTAAAAATACAGCAGTTTAGTCATGTTACCTAACCTATAGTACAATTTACTGTTACTCCGCAAAATGGTCTCTAGGAAAATAAGATTGAAGCAAAATTAATACTCTGTCCTACAATAACTTAGACATATTGACTTTAGAGGTCAAAGTTCACAAACTTTGACCATTATGTTGTGAAAAATTATAAAGATTTATAAAGTAATAATATAATTTTTAGATTTATCTTAATTAGTATTTTCGAAATATCATTTTGTTTCAAGTTTTCAATTTATATAATTGCAATTATTAATGGTCAAAGTGTTGTCTTGAAAACCGCACAAGTCAATATGTCTAAGTTATTGTGGACGGAGGGAGTACTACAGTATTTTGACATAAATTCATGCACCGAAACCACAAAAGTCAAAGGTGGCCAAGTTTGTGAGCACCAATCTCATTTACTATATGAAACTTGCAATAGCATACCCGATTATCCGCAAATCAGCCTGCATTTGAGGCACTTGTACTTGATTTTCAATCAAAAAAAACCATTTCCATGAAATTACTACCATGATCTAGTGGACTTTTGAATTTTCAAAAATACAGAGAGAAATCGTAAGAAATCAAGCAACTTTAATTTGTCAAACTTTAGAGAAAGGTCAAATAATATAAAAATGTCTAATCTTGCCAAAACTTTCCATAAACTAGTACGTATTAATCAATTAATTAGTATATTATTATATGCTTAATCTATTAAATAACATAACTCAATTAGAATGTCATCGTTCATCGATGACCAATATGCTTGATGTTCACTAAGTTAATTCATACATATATTGAGTTTAAAATAATAATAATAATAATCTCAATTATTTAAAGAAATCTTCCGATCAATGTGAGGTGTTCACATGCCATATTAATCAATGTATTTAATTATGCATGTCGTTAATTAATTACGCGGTACGGCCACTACGGAAGATTTATTATAACTTGGATGAAATATGAATTATTGTACGTTAGTTGTTGTTGTTGTTGTTGCTAATTGCTATATATTGCTATATATTGCTATATATTGCTAGCTAGCTACGTACTACTGTATAGTATAATACTAGTATGTCCTTGTTCATTTGCCTTAAGAATCACGGCATTTTGATGAGCTCAATTTAAAGCAATCATTTGAAACAATTGATTGTAGTAGTAAAATTCCTTTGACTTCAATTTATTATATATACTCCTTCTATCTACTTGCACATGCTAGCTCTATTATAGCCCCAACAACGAACCTCATTATATCCTTTTATTGTTAGCTTCACCAAACTTTATTAAGGTCATCTGAAATTACATACTTTGACATACATATCTTAAATTATTACAAGGACATAGTATCATGTACTACTTCATATAAGCTAAGGTTAATGAATTTTTCATTAGGGGAAAAAAAAAAAAGAAGAAGAAGAAGTCAAAGATAAGTTTATATATATATCCATCAATTTCGAATTTTCCGTTACATTAGTTTCATTCATATAAAATTATATCCTTTTCATTAAAAAAAGATGGCAATACAGCTATCTGTCAATACAACGCTGGTAAAATGATGTTAAGTTTGTTTGTTAGGCTACCCCCTGATTGATTACATTTAGATTTATGATGGGATCTCGTGTCCTTAAGTGTTTTAACAGTTGCCTCCTTCATGCGTCTTTTTCATATTTATCTACCGACAAGTTATGGTGGTATAAAATTCTTGAGTAGTCCTTATTTCAGCGATCCTAATTAATTCCTTCTTTGAATGAAGATACAATTTAACTAACAATCATGACTCTAATGTAGCAAAAAAAACTCGTCTACTATATATGTATATTAAGATTGTGAATTTTCTATGAAATGATAAAACCTACTACTTATATAGTTTGAATCATGATCAAGTTATCACGCACCTTTCTACGTAGATAATTGTATGTAGCTCCTATCATAAGTTTCTCTAATACCATCTCTCATTATTATTGTTGCTTTGGCAATAAGAAAATGATGAATGACATTGCCCACTGTATATTATCATATGATGGAACGTAACCCATGATAATCCCTCACCACTTGTGTAGCTGTAGCTTATCTTGCTGCTTAATTGATTAATCACCATTATGCTACTACTACTTGCCTGTGATATAATATATGCTATTCACGTTGTCTATCTAACATGCATTTTGTGTTATAAAGTTCATTGGTTAGCCATTACTCCTATTTATTGGACCTCCAACAGGACCGTCCTTTAACATGTGCAAAGTGATCGACCGCACAGGGCCTCCAATTTGAAGGAGCCTCATCTTTATCAAATTTCAAAGAAAAATCTTTTACGAAATGAAATTATCTCTTGAAATTTGTACATCTTTTTTACCATAAGGGCCCCATTTTTATTTACCCACAGGGCTCTTGAAATTTTTTAAAAACTTTGAGACGGCCCTCCTCCAATAATATCAAAGATTTGTCATTTCAGTTTTACTAATGAAAACTATTTGATGCAATGATTCTGGATCAATAGATTAATTAAGAATCCAATTCGAGATAACATTTGAGATTTAGCAGTTTAAGGTACAATTTTAATGAAATTATTCTACATCGCTACCTAACAAAAGTTCTCAAGCCAATGAAATTATGTATTTAAGGGTATATTATTAGGATAATTTATTCCATTGTTGCGTAGAGTCAAAGGGGAAATGGAGTATCATAGTGGCGATTAAGAATCATATACATGTCAACCTGTAAGGCTGTAAGTAATTAATTCACTAATTGTTTATTCATAATCCATTGACGTTGCTTTGTAGTTCCACTAATAAAAACGCGAATAATTTGCATTGACCTATATGTTAATAATTCAATGTACGTACGTACCATAAATCTCGAATGAGAATCTACCGACTCGAGTAGAATTGACTCATTATAGTCACAAATGCATGCAATTTTTATTATTCTCTCTGTCCCAGAAAGATCTTTACGTTGGACTTTTCACGGTCTCCAATACGACACTTTGACCATGAATATTTGTAATTTTATATAAGTAAAAACTATAAAATGATGATATTATGAAAATACTAGTAGTTAACATGAATCTAATATAAGTATTTTGACATTGTAAATCTTTATATATTTTCACTAATTAATGGTCAAAGTTTTTAATCTTATTTTCTCTTAAAATGTCAAACGTAAAGAACTTTATGGGGTGGAGGGAGTAATACTCTTCTTAAAACCAATTGCAAGGGAATGTCAAAGTTTACGGTACCTTAAGTTAAGACAATAAAAAACAAACAAAGTGAAAAGAGATGTTGAATAAGATATGTAAATGCTAGTTATAGAGTAATTACCTAATTCTTTCCAAGGGAAAAATAACAAAATTCAAAGTGGCAGAAATGTCAGTAAAAAAGACAAATTATATAGAGCGAGACAAAGCGCTACAAGATGCGTGAAAAGGAAAATGAAAGACAGAGAAAAAAGCAGAGTAAAATTTGTTTGTTTTAAAAGAGAGGAAGCATAGAGCAATGGGAATGTGAATTGAAGTAGGAAAGTCACATGATTGAGCATGGATTTGAGGAAGCATCCTCATAGTATTATCACATACTATAAGAGTTGTGATCATGATTCATGCATGCATATATGCTTCTGCCTGTTTTTGTTGTTGTTGGCATTCCTTCCTCATGGAACGCGACTAAAGATGTGTTCATTTTGTCATTGTCATTTTGCAATCAGTTTAATACAATTTAACTATGTAACTTTACTTTTTTTTTTTCCTCACATAATATTACATCATTTAGTTAATTAAGTTAAGTTAAGTTCTACATGTTGCAGTTGAAATTAACATATTAACCTAAGTAGCACCTCCCAACGACTAATGCATAACATTAGATATTTCGTGAATGAGTCCATGGAGGTGCTCTATGTCATAAAGTTTAAACACTTGATACAACATATAGGGATATGTTTCTTCATGTTATTTTTGTTGATATTTACTACTGATTATTGATTTTTGTTGATTTTCGTTACATTCGCTAAAGAGCAACTTTGTTGTTTGTTGTTTTTTTTATTGATTTTTGTTAAGTCCGTAGTTTTTTTTGTTGATTTTACTGTTCTTTTTTTTTTTTTTTATGGAATCGACGAAAATCAACAAAAATAAATTGAAGAGAACAAAGCCTAAGATGTAACTTATCACCGTAACATCAATTGGATATGGGATAACTAAAAAAAATAATATTTGTAATTTGGTAAACGAGAAAAAGTGGGTAACAAATAAAGAGAGATGGAATAGAAAAGAAGAAGGCGGGGTTGAAGTTTGAAATCAAAAAAGAGAGATGATTGAAAATGGTGAGCTAGGCAGAATAAGCGGAAGAGGTGGGTGAGTTTCCACGAGCTGAAATCATTACTATAACAACCTCCCCTCCCCTTTCCCTCCTCCGCCTTTGCTTTCCAATTTTCACACCTTAACTAACAAGTAACAACCACCCAAAAACCCGATAAACGCCCCGCCATTTTTTATTTTTTTTTATAAGGAAGAACTTTGTTTGTTGTTTAATTTATACACCTCCTAACAGGTATTCACTTATAAATTGGTATAGATCGAGCTCCCTGTGAGTCTTGAGTCCTTGACGTTGTGTATAAGTTATATCTTATATAATAACTTTTTTTTTTATATATATAAATTAAATTATAATATTAAGCCAAATAGGCACAAAGAGCGTCTAGTCATTAGAGGATCACTGTAAATCAAGCTCCCTACTTTCTAGGAAATGTTGAAGTTGATTACTCTATCATTTGCTCGAACTAAGAAATTCATATAGCCCACGGGTGACTGCAACTTGATCCATCATTAGACTATGTGTTTAATTAATTAATTAATTAATTTTCCAGAGTATTCTTACTATTTATTGCATGTGGATTGAATTGTTCGTGTTAGTTCAGTCTCAATGTGAAAAAGGTCCAGGAAAAAATCAAAAAAGAAAAAGAAAAGGTAGGCGAGGTTGAGGTTGAGGTTGAGGATTGGACTAGGGTGCAAGCGAGCACATGGGAGGCTAGGGTGGGGAAGAGCAAGGACGTGACAAGTGCCTGTATATGTAATTTTATAATAATAATGTGGAACAAGCTAATACTCCCTCTGTCCTTGAATAAACTTTCCAGTTTCCTCTTTGGTACGTCCATGAATAAATTTTTCACTTCTTTATTTGGTCAATAATTGTCACACATGTTACAAAAATAACCCTCCTTATATTTGTCTATAAAACTTTATTCCCTCATCTTTCACTTTATATAAGGGGTAGAGAGTAATTTTGCCTCATCCTTGATATGTGTGCATAAAGCA
>BSSO01000119.1:0-46318 GCA_030267885.1 Mesembryanthemum crystallinum | reverse complement strand
GTTCAGTTCAGTTCAGTTCAGTCGCAATAAGTTCAGTTCAGTTCAGTTCAGTTTCAGTTCAGTCAGTTTCAGTCGAAAAGAACAGGCCCTCAATATATGTTTGATCCACTAGAGTATTCACTACTCCCTCCGTTCCAAATTAATGTTTATGTCTTTTTATTTTAGGCAGTTCCGATAAAACGTACTTCTATTCTGAGTATATATAGTATATAGTTTTTTTTCTTTTTGTATGAGATATCATATAATACCCCATACACTCTATGTCTTCAAGTCACTCTCCACACTTTAACAACAAAACAAAAATTAGGGACAATTGGATATTGCACACTTAAAAAGCACTATTCTTAAACCCACATGAACAGTACTCATAAATCTATTTTTGGAACAGAGGGAGTATGTGTTTGATCTGCTAGAGGTGTCCCTTAGCTATATTTTAGGAGAAAGAAATCTTCTTTATCAACACCAAAATGATTAAATATGCATTATGTGTCTTCTGATATGTTTAAATACTTCACAACTAAACCAAGAGATGTTTGGCCAACTGGTAAACAAGCTACTCATAACTTATGCACCAGATTAGAGGTTTAAGCTGACTAGGGAGCACATACACAAATACACGAACTTATTTGTAGAATAGCCTAAACTACGTTAGGAGGGCTCTTTAGCCACGCATTACCAAGACCAAAAATATTCTACTACTAAATACTTATTTTTAATAAGAAAATTTTACAATGGCTACCACTAAACGCTAGTTATTGAAAATTTTAATCTGCACGATTAGATTTAAGAGAATAAATCTTGTGTGTTTATTTACTCTTATGATTATTTTCACGTATATCATTTTTAGGTTTGGGTGAAACTAAAGAATTTTAAGTCCAACTAAGTCCAACCAAATTGATGAGTATCATCTTTTCACTTTGGTCGTAAACAAAAACAATTTGATTCTTGTCAAACTGATAATATTTTCACGGCCACAACTAATTGCCCCCGCTTCCTTTGATCACTGCGTAGGCTTCTCGGCTTAACCCAACCCAACCCACGTATGAGGCAAGTGACCCAATTGCCACCTCTTTCAGCCCATTTGATTTTGCTAAAACAATCCAATGGGCCTCTTATTTCCAATTTGAAAGGGCTCTAACCCAAACCCATAATTACGTGTCATTGGTGGTCTGTATGTCCCGCTAAGCCTGATCCTCTCCCTCACTGTCAGTGTCAGTGTCAGTGACCCCTTTCAAGCTCTGAGCGCCACAAAAATTCCCAGAATATTTTTCCCCTAAGAAATGCTGCTAAGCCTTATTGATCACCAGAATTACCAGATTTTTGATTTTCTAGAGAGAGAAAGAGGGATTGTAGATTTTGATCCAATTTCCAAACTCACACTGAACTGGTGTTGCAGTAGCTCAGATGTTTGAACTGTGAAACTGCACAAAAAATGGCAGCAATTGCAGCAAGTAGGGTGGGTTTTGGCCAAATCAATACCAATTTCCAAACCCTTAACCCAAAAAAACCCCACTCCCAATTTCTGGGCAAAACACTTTTCTGCAAACCCCAGTTAAATTCTTTCTCCCCACCGAAATCAGGGAGGAAATGCCTGGTTTTCGCAGCCGGGTTCGAGTTATTCGATCCGTTGAGGGATGTTTTTCTTGGTGTGGGAGTTGGGCTTCCTTGTACAGTGATGGAGTGTGGGGATATTATATATAGGAGCACTTTGCCTAGGTCTGATGGGCTCACACTTACAGTTCCTGGGGTTATATTGGCACTTGGAACAGTTTCTTACCTTTGGGCTACCCCTGGTGTAGCTCCTGGCTTCTGGGATATGTTTGTGCTTGCTTTTATTGAGAGGGTTTTCAGACCCAGTTTCAAAAAGGTCTCTAATTTTTGTGCAATTTTTGATGTTCTTGATATGGATAGTGTGATCTGTGTTTAATTAATTTGTTTTAGTAAAAAAGAAAACTAAACCAAACTGTTAATTCTGTAATTATGATGACACTTCTGGTTAAAGCGAGCTACGTTGGTTAAGCGTACATAGCCTTAGTCATTCGGGTGCTTCTGCTAGACCCTAGATTGGAAAAGAATGGACTGGTTTAATGAATGTTTCGCTTGTTGGTGACAGGATGATATTGTGTTGGGCAAGAAGTTGGGAGAAGGAGCATTTGGGGCGGTCTATAAGGTTTCATTAGACAAGCCCTCTGCTAAGGTATCTTTTTTGATGAAATCTTTCTGATGAATTGTCAATGTGGAGGTCTCAGCTTAATATGAATAAAAGTAGTTTAATGCATATGTGATTTATAGATGTTCTGTAACATTCAATGAATGTAGTGGTAGAGTAATCATTTAGCTTAAAGCTTGGCATAAGCTTCAAATCAAAACTGGATATGTTAATTAAGATGTTTCTTAAAGCTGACTTATTGAGTTCTTTATAGACAATTTGGTTGTCCATTATGAAGTCTCTTAAATTCTTATGTTCTTTTTCATCGTTTCCTTTAATTCTTCAATTGATAATGTAATTCAACTTGTGGTGATTGTGCTATTCAAGGAAGGTGATTTGGTCTTGAAAAAGGCTACAGAGTATGGCGCGGTAGAAATATGGATGAATGAGCGTGTGCGGAGGGCTTGTGCTGGTAGTTGTGCTGATTTTATGTATGGCTTCAAGGAGGTGTGTCTACTTTTTTAATTATCTCCCCTTACTCCCTTTTGTAAATTTGCAGTGTGGTTATTGTGGATTTATAAGTAAATTTCCATCTGATCATGCATCTGAATCGTTTGAAGGTATTATGCTGCTAATAGTAGTTTCCTTGTACATGTTCCAGAAATCTTCTAAGAAAGCCAGTGAATACTGGCTCTTATGGCGTTTTGAGGGTGAGTCCACTCTTGCAGATCTAATGACGAGCAGGGAATTTCCTTACAATGTTGGTATTCTCTCTAGTCACCCTAGTACAAGTTATCTAAAAAGCTCTATGCTAAGAGCAGTTGTTAATCCCTCTCCCTTTTTCATCTCTTAATTTGTGAACTACATTTTTGACATTGTCGTGTTCTGTGAGGATCATTGAGTTGGGGTTTTTTTTAGTGTTTTTTCTTGACAATTGTCTCACTATCTCAACACCAGGATTCTGAGCTTTTAGATGTACTTTCTCAGCACTCTGTTCTTAAGTTTGGAAAGTCTGAGTAGATAACTATTTATTATTCTTTTTGTTCCTTTTCAATTGTTAAGGCATCTTAGTGAGTACTATGTATGAAGGAAAAAACGGACATAGGGGAATGACTTCACAGCATTTGTTATGTCAGAGGTTATTTACTCAAGTTGAATTTATGAAGTGGAAAAAAACAGGAGTTAGAAACAGCTCAGCCAAAGAGCAGTGCAACGCGGTCCATCACTTGAGCTGGAGTAAAATTAATTGATAGTCATTCATGGAAAAGAGTCATTCTTGGCGATTGATATAGTGACAAATTTGTTAGGCATGAGAATATCATTTTGACACTCCCCTGAAGGCTATACACTAAAAGAGAAGAGGATATTTAGATTGTAAGGACTTAGGACTTCTATATGTTTATCAAGTATGGGAAAAATACATGCAATATTAGCAACTGCATTGGTTTGAAACCCGTGGATGCTGGCGAGTTTTGTGCAGTGTTAAAGCTATATTTAAGGTTTTACTGGATCTGCAAACTATGAGGCTAGAGGCTCAATGCTTTCTTACACCAATTCCGGATCATATTGGAGATTGAACTATTCAGATCTGGGAATAACTCTTCTTGCGAAGCTGGTGTCAGTGTGCAACTCCTCTAATGCACCTCTTCTAAGTTGCAATTTTTTGCCTAAATGTGATGGCTTGAAGTATGTAACTGCTTAATGTTTAGAATCACTGTGGGCTACTTGATTTACAAATAGTATCATGTAATGGCTTAGTGAAAGTGAATGACGTCATCCTCTACTATCGAATTCCAAACATGCAAGATATTATTTGAAGGATAGAGTTCGAGGATTTTCTGTGTGTGAATCAAAGATTAAATTGTTTGAAGAGTTCACGGTGAATACGGAGATATTAAAGCTTTAAAATGGATATACACAAGTTTTTATTTTAAGAAAGAAATTGATAGGGAACTGGACAAACCTACTTATTATCTAATGCTGGACTCTTCTGCATTTTCTTTAGTCTTGATAAAGGTGTGATGTGCTGATAACACAGGTTCCTTCACTTGTAAATCTGCTTTGGTGTGATGATCAGATAAAACTGGTTATACTTTTTATATCTTATCGATACCACTGTACTACCACCTCTCTATTCCCAGCAACGTAAGCTTTTATTGGATTGAAGTTTTTGTAAGAGGACATTATGGTTTTGCTAACTCGTGCTGTGTGTGTTCTGTGTTATCATCACAAATTTTCCATTTTATTTAGTTTTGGAAAGTTTAGTCCAGGCTGTTTGATATTTTTGATGAATGCTGGATAAATTTTGGAGATTCCTTCATTTTGAGAGAGGTTTTGGTGGAACCGAGAAAGGAAATACATACGAAGATGTTTTACTTAATTT
This sequence comes from Mesembryanthemum crystallinum, assembly GCA_030267885.1. Lineage (NCBI taxonomy): Eukaryota > Viridiplantae > Streptophyta > Magnoliopsida > Caryophyllales > Aizoaceae > Mesembryanthemum > Mesembryanthemum crystallinum. The sequence goes on along the minus strand of BSSO01000119.1, from coordinate 41,786 downwards.
GGTTCTGGATAAAGTAGTCTCATAAATCTCAAGTAATCAGAGCAGGATAACAGTAATCCGAGCAGGGTATCAGGGTATTGTTTCTTGGTTCTGGCTGATACTGGTGGTAGTGTTGTGCTTGTACATTCTTCATAAAGGTGCCATTTACATGCATGTCCGGTCTATCTGTATATCTTCTTGGACGCCATATTATTGGATATTGGAGGATAAACATGGTGGGAGACATTATATCCCCCTTGAAGTGAAATGGCACGAGAAGTAGAAACCTTTCTGACAGCACTTGTATCAGTCTTAGGAAGCACAACTGGAGTGTTTAATCCAAACCTATTGCAGGAGATCACTAAACAGGTTCATTCTAAGAAAAAGCCTAAGTTAAACACTGTTTTCAAGTGGACTTTCTGAAGCCAAGTCTACTGATAAGTGAACATTATGAATTATGACCTGTAAGTTTTAGATGGTGATACAAGTTGTGTTCAGTTATGCAAAATTTTCTCTTAATTTAATATTCTATAGCAGCCAGACAGACTTTGCATTAGTGCTTGATGACTTCTCACTTCTCAGGATATTTTATTGTTAGTTGGTGACGTTCATGATTTCAATTATAAGACTGCAGTTTTCTTTGTAAGAATTTGAAACGCTTTGATGCCTCAGTTCATAAAAATTGGTGTGATTAAGGTTGTTGCTCTTTATGCTTCTCATAGCACAGTTATACTGAACTCTGATACCCTGCTCTGATTACTTGAGAGTTATGAGACTACTACAAAGTATAACCCTTCTATAGATATTGCTGCCTTTTATTCAATTTGTAATGAGTTTTAATTAATTGATATGACACTGAACCTTGTAGTTCCATACTTCCATGTAAATTTAGGTTGAAACAAAGATCCTGGGAGAACAACAGGATTTGCCAAAGCGGTTGGGACGAGAAAATCAAATCATACAGACAATACTGAGGCAGCTTTTATTTGCATTGGATGGTCTTCACTCAACAGGAATAGTTCATAGAGATATAAAGCCTCAAAATATAATCTTTTCTGAAGGTAATAGTTGCTAACTATGATGACATTTTATGATTTGTACATTTCTTTAGCTGTTTCCTGGCCTTATCATCATTTGTCCAGGTACTCGCACATTCAAGATTATTGATCTCGGTGCTGCTGCAGATCTAAGAGTAGGAATTAATTATATTCCTAATGAGTTCCTTTTGGACCCAAGGTGAATTGCCTTTTGAATAAATCTTTTTCTCATTTCCCCTCATTCATCAGGAAATTCGAATATATGAGTCGACATGATTTTTATTAAACAATTTACAATGGGTGCCATTTTCAAACATCTCAAGTAGTTTTTTGGATAAAGAGAAAGGTATAAAGGGATATTGGAAAGGCCAGACTGGAGGCAGGAACCCTGCTCCATTCATCCAATCGCTTCAAAACCCCATTAAACCACCAGTTCCGTAAAAGCCCCGAGCATCGCTTACCACCTCTGAACTTGACAGCCTGCTAGCTAAGAAATCCTTGTTAAAGTTGATCTCAGCTACGCAGCATATGGCAAGATTGATATTCATCCCAGAGCAGCTCAAATATTTACAGTATTGTGAGAATATTCTGAACTTGTCAAGATCAGCAACAAAGTATTGTTTCATCTGTAAACTGTAGACGCGAAACCTGCACCCTTTCTCTACCCACCTTCAACCCTTCAACCACCCCCACCTCCACACTGCTCTTCAGCATCCTATTAAACACATCCACCACCACAAGCGTGAGCGAAAAAGGAAGGGCATCCCATTGCCTCAATCCCCTAGAAGAAGAAAGCCAGTCCCTTGACATCCCAATAATCAGAAATGGAAATGACCATTTGAGAAGCAGCATTGAATCCAGTCTCTGTCAAAGTCCGATGCCCTTCCTTTCAAGCATCATGTATAAAATGCCAACTCACCCTATTATATGCCTTCTTGAAATCCAGCTTAAAGACCACTGTGCAACATATTCTGCCTAGCATTATCCACCACCTTGTTAGCCACTAGAGCAGTGCATCCCCTCCACAAAAGCACTCTGATAATGAGATATTCTAGTAGATGGAACCACCCTCAACCTTCTCAAAAGGACCTTAGTGATGATCTTGTGTACACTAGTTACCAGACTGACATGTTGGCAATAGTCCTTGACCTTCATTGAGCAGTCTTTCTTCAGAACTAAGGTGATGAAGTTTGAACTTAGTGCTCTCCCCAACAACCCCATATGTGTGAAACTCCATAATTACCATCTTGCACCAAAGCCATTGTGAAACTTTCAGGTGCTGGTGCTTAACACAGCCATTTTTATAGCTTCTCTCACAACCCAATTGCTACAGCTGTGCCCCCTCTTGTGGAACAATAGGGTTCCAAGCTAGCCCCTCAAAGAAGGTCTCCCCTCTTAGTTCCTTTTTCCTAAAAAGCAAACGATAATACTATATTGTATTACTTCCAACCAGCTTCTCAAGTAGTTACATCATCTATAAGCCACAGAAAAGAATTACTGTGGCATTACTCCAATTTCCAATTAGCATTACATATATACAGTTTCCTTGCTTTTATTTTTTATGAAATCGCTGATTATTACATTAAGTTCATTGTACATATATATTCTTTTAATCTCATAACATTGATGGCCTAATATCCTGTTCAGATATGCTGCCCCGGAGCAATATATAATGAGCACTCAAACTCCATCAGCACCCTCACCTCCTGTAGCCACTGCACTTTCCCCAGTTCTGTGGCAGGTGTGTATAGGACAATAAGTGGATTGACTTCCATTGCTCATTTTATGCTCTTTCCATAATACTCAAAGAGTACATTCTGATCTGCAGATGAATTTACCAGATAGATTTGACATATACAGTACTGGTCTCATATTCCTACAAATGGTAAGCAACAAGCACTAATTATCTTTGGTAGTTCTGGAGATATGTTCAAATCTTATCTGACTTAATTATTTGCAATTTCAGTCGATCATGAACTGAATCTGTCTATCATTTATATTCAAAACACAGTCACTCTTCATAATTGATACGCATGTCCTCTTGCTGCATACATTGTGCCATATTCTTCTTCAATGGATACCAAAATTATAAGAAGTCCATATGAGGTAATACTTACCAAGAAGTACTCAATTTATAGGGAAACTCTTGCAAGTTGCACAAATTCTAGATGCAGAGTTAAGAATTTAAGGCCTGAACATTGTTTGTAACTGTCACTCATCTGATCTACTTCATCGGTGTTTGACCTGAAAGTCCTGATGGCATTGATATTAGCGTAGAGATGTACACAACCTTGCCTCTAACTAATATAGAGGTTGTTTCTGTTATAGTTCAAAGAGTCAGTGTGTCTGAAAAAGGAGTTTGGAGATCAGTAATACCATCCAAATTAACAAAGCACATGTGCAATAGATGGATACATCTGGTTCAGTACTCACTGAGAGGCTTTAATAGTTTGGATTTTGTAGCCAAATTATCAGTGGCTGCATTATACAACTACATGTGATAAAAAGGAAATGACATGCAAACTTTGTATTCCAATTCTTTTTCCTGCCTGCCTCAATAAATTATGTTGATTTTCAAACAAACCACAATTGAATTTCCCGTTGGCAGGCCTTCCCCTCATTGCGTTCTGACAGCAACCTCATCCAGTTCAACCGTCAGCTGAAGAGGTGTGGATATGACTTGAATGCATGGAGGAGTTCTGTTGAGCCACGAGCAACACCTGATCTCAAAAGAGGCTTCCAACTGTTGGATTTAGATGGAGGTATAGGATGGGAGCTCCTGACATCGATGGTCCGCTACCAAGCACGGCAACGGCTGAGTGCAAAGGCTGCCCTGGCCCACCCGTATTTTGATAAGGATGGTCTCTTGGTGCTGTCTTTGATGCAAAACCTGAGGCTTCAATATTTTCGAGCCACACAACAGGACTACAGCGAGGCTGCAAAATGGATCACTAATCAAATGGCCAGATCAGGGACAAAGAAGGATGGTGGATTCACCGAAGCTCAGCTTCAAGAACTCAGGGTATGCATATTTGTCTAGTGTCCTCATGTGTGCTTTTTATTGGTTGAAAATAATTATAATCTTTTCTCATATGTGGGCCAAAAAGTTCTCTTTTTGTTGATGAAAATGATAGAAACATAACAAAATAATCCCACTGCCTGAAATTGATCGGTTCACGTCCTACGCAACAGAGTTCCAGGGGACAAGGTGGAGACTAATTTAGGTGGTTCTAGACAATGTAGTGCCACTCTTACAAAGGAGGTGTTTACCAATTTTTTTTGAGTAGGCTCCACAATGTTTTTGTGAGACTAGGCCTACAAGGTCCTAGAGTTTGTAACAAGTATACTCATTGGTGGCGGGGGTGAGCCTTGAAAAAAACTTAGCTGGAGAATAGTTTTCAACAATTTTTTTTTTACAAAATAGAAAGAGGAAGTGGATGGTATTTTCATTAATCTTTCAAGGGGAAGTGAGTTACTTACTTTAAGAGGCATGGAGTACTAACATTTTTCAATACACCCAAAAAACAGACCCTCGTAAAATACTTAGAAGGTTTCATTAGATATCTTATGATTGGAGTTTTTTGTTTACATATTTAGGAGATGGAGCCAAGGAAGAAGGGGGGTGCGCAAAGAAATGCTCTTGCATCGGCTCTTCGGTTGCAGAGGAAGGTCTTAAAAACACTCAATGAGAGCATTGACGGGCTTAACCAGACAGGGAAGAGTATGTGGTGGAGCAGGTGGATCCCTAGAGAGGAGTAAGAAGAACTGTATATATAGCATAGATTCTTGGTTTCTATCTGTAAAGTTTGTAAAGCCATTACTGAAAAGTGGTGTCATCCAGAGACTTCAAGGGTTATATGTTGGATTTTTCTGGGTATTGTAATTGATTGCTTATATACAGTTAGCAGTAATGTACAGGTAACATTGTGGAGAAACACAACATTTAAGAGAAATAAGCAAATGGGGGAGCTTCACATATTTATAAGTTTTCAAATTTCACGCAAATGTTCTGTTAGGATTACAGATGATGACTTCCTGTCTCCTAACTACGCCTACTACGGTAATCTACTTCTAGCTTTCTCACTTTCCGTTGCCAACTGTTTTGTTGAATGAATTTACATAACATAGAGTATGAAAATGTTCTTATTACTCTCCCACATTCAGGCAAATATATCAGTATTTGTTCAGATCAGTCTTGATTCTGCAATTCTGCTAGGGTTTGCATTTCGATTTATTACGAGTTTTTCACCTCTAGCATCTCATGACTCGGTCCACAATGCCATTCATAACATGCACCTAAACCAATCACATACCTTCAGTCCTTTACAATCAGAAAAACAGTAATTCACTTAACTTGGCTGCTTGATGATTTTGTATACCTGGTCACAAAGGGTAAGTGTTTTTTCAATTAGCTTCACATTATGCTCTGAAAGTACGATTAAAAGTTAAAACAACTTATTTAGTGCAAGTTTTTTTTAGATTTGCTTGACATCATGCCCGAAAAGTACGATTAAAACAACTTATGTTATTCTGTTAGAAAGGAAAAAGAAAAACGATATTATGTTCATTTCATCTGAATAGCGCAGAACCGGATGTGGTAACCGGATGTGGTAAATGAAGCGCGCAGGGCTTTAGTGTAAGAGTTTGTCTTCAGAAACACATCACCATAATAATTGAAATACATGCAACACTGTGGAGCCTACTGATGAGGAAGTGCGATGTAGTGTGCATTAAAACTGTATGTGCAGATTAGCAGTATGGTTTTGGTTGTTTGCTGTTCATTGAACAAAATGGGAAAGTCAGAAACTGCTGCGCCACCAAACATAATTACCACGTGCTTCCACTTTGGTGAGCTTCAGACATAAACATAACTGGGGACAAGCTTGATTTATGGGCCATTAAATTGTCTGGGACCCAAATTCTATAATCTATATATATGTTTGGCCCAAAAAATCTGGGTCTTAAACAGTTATGGCTGCTTCTTCTGCTTTTGCTCCTAGTGTAGTCTCCAACTACTTGTCAATGCTAAATCATCTTAATTTCTATTCTTAATGCCTCCAAAATCCAAATTCAACTCTTTACTAAGGCATACAGTTTTTTTCCTGAGAAATTTTTTTTTTTTTTTTTTGGAGGGATTTTCTGAGCAGTTAATCACAAAGATCTTAGAATTAAAAACAGTTTTTATTTATGTTTATTAGTAGTAATATAATGTGTCTTCTCTTATCTGTTATTGATTAAAACAAAAAAAAAAAAAACAAAACATATATTTGTGGCAAGCAATATTGTAACCTAATCTCTCCTTATAAGATTTTATTCTTCTTTTATGTCTGTTAAGGTAAATTTTTCATTTCATATCATCAACAAGTGGTTAATGTGAGTGGTTCGACACTCTCATCACTTATATAAGGTCAATGGTTTTTTTTTTTCCCTTATGAACCGGAAAATTGCTTGCTGTAATTACTTCACTCTTGTGGGATAACTGGGTATGAAGAGGGTGTTGGATTAAGGGTGAACACGTGGTTGAAACCAAAAAAATAATATTCCTCTTTTTCATGCTGTTACCACAAAATTTCCTTTACTCTGCGTAGGAGCTATAAGGCCCTATTTGGCATGGTTGCTAGTTGCCAGTTTTCAGTTTTTTTGAAAGCGCAAAACCAATTTTTGAAAATCACTTTTTTTGGTTTCCAATTTTCCGTTGTCAGTTTTGAAAATTAAGTAGGCAACTATATACACAAAATATTTTAGCTTTAAATTAAATTTCTATAAAGAGTTGAAATTTTTTCAAAAACCAAAAACAGACAACTGGCAACGATCCCAAACAGGACGTAGTAATTAAACTTGTACTCCACATAGATAAATCTTTTTATTAAAAACAGTACGTCAAATTCGACACCAGCTAAATTCTTTTATTTTTGGTTTTTTCGTTTTATAAATTCCTACTTATTTCGCAAACCCTCGCCCGTGGTTTCACTGTTTAGTACATGAGGGGTTTGTATATGGGACCTTTGCTTGAAATGTTGCTAATTGTTCCCCTAATTAGTTAGTACTGTTATTAATATCCTTACTGCTTTAGGTTAGCATAGAGCCATAGACATTAGACAATGGGAAACCGCAAAAATCGCAAACCCAAATGCTTTATTAACTCTTCAAACAATCCAAGAGGTGTTAATGTCTTTTGCTTCAGTTAATTCCTAGTAGTTGTGCTGCTATGTCTGAGGATGATTGTAACTTGTAAGAGTATTGCACTGGTGTTTGACGTACTGGTAAATAAGTTACAGTTTATACACCTAGACAGGATTTCAAATCTCTCGAGAGCATGTACGGATGCACCTATACGAATTTTTTCATGAAATACACGAAAAATGTACGTCGTGAGTTGTCCCTTAGCCACGCCTAAAAAGGAAAGGAACCCAGACACCAAAAAAAAAAAAAAAATAGCCTCTCTTTCATTTTTTTTCCTTCCTTTTGTGTTTTTGAATTAAATATTGTTGTACAGAACAGTAGCAAAGTTTTATTTTCACAATGTTGTTAATCTAGAAAATTGATTAGTTGCACATAAGTGATAAACAAAATCTTTAAGCAGGATTCTAATCTAAGCAAAAATCCAATCAAAACGCGATACGTCAGTAAAATGACAACTGTAATTATTCTAATTGTATATCATAGTTATCGACTTAGCTACTTATTATAAGAGATTTATTCAAAATAGAAGTTGCAAATCATCAGTAATCGAGAAGAAAGTACCCTTAATTAGCATGCCATAGTAGGAGAATATGGGCATTAACAACGAAGAAAGGATGCTGCCAATTAAAGGAACAAGAAGAACAAGTACACAGGTAATTTTAAAATATATATTATTATTATTATTATGCCATTGATTCAAACTTTGGGAAAATAAAGCCAATATATATAAATAATAATTAAGTGAAAGTATAGTGTTCTTTTCTTCTTCTTTTTTCCTTTTTTAATTTCTATTTTTGAGTACATCTAAGATAATGACCGTGTCAATCACGAGAACTTCACGTGCAAGTCTGACTACCTAGTTTTATGAAGAAGAAAAAAAAAATATTAGGCTTTCAATTTTTTATTTAAAAAAGAAAATCTATAAAAAAAAGTGTTTATAGTACAAGAAGTCCAGTATGGGACAGTTCAAATTGAACTTAGAAAACACTTGATAATGCTGCAAATCAGAGATTAATTTAATTATTATTGTTGTACATATGAATTCAAGGTGAAATTCCCAATGCTTTCAGGTATATCACACTCCACCATCCCATTTTTCCCCTCCCAAAACTAAAACATAAATTTAAAAAATTAAGATTAAAAAAAAAAAACTTATTAGGTAAGCAAAGCATCACTATTTCCTATTTCAAAATATACAAATTTTTATTAGGAATCATTATAGCTCTAGGAGTATAGTCTAGGATTTTACAATTAATCATAACAAAATAAATAAATAAGTAAAATATATTACCAGTATTTATAATCTTTTTTCAGTTCGTGCCAATTAAAGTTCATTCTTCATGTTAAAATTGTAAAATTAGCATTTATATATATTTTGAAATTGAATTGAGTAGTTCAATAAACACACATAATTTTTTGTAGAATGAACTTTTTTGTTGAATACTTATCTCTTACACGATAGAGGCAACAATGTAAGGGAAAATACCATACAATTAATCAAAAAATATTAAAATAATTTTCTTTGTCAAGCCATGCATTTAAAGGAAAGACAATAATAAAAATTTTGATGGTTTTGATTATGTTCTTGTTTTTTTTTTTTTTCAATGAGAGATATCACTTACCGTACATTTTATTCAACTTATTCTCACATTTATCAGTTTTAGTTCAGTTTAATAATAATAATAATAATAATAATAATAATAATAATAATAATAATAATAATAATAATAATAATAATAATAAATTGGGTTTAACCACTTTTAATAATCGAGTGTTTTAAAAAAAACACGTTTATTATAATTTTTTTAAAATAACCACCTTAACTGTTACAATTCATAGAATATAGCTAATTGGAAATTTTTCCTTCCCATTTTGCCCTTACCTAATTTGTTTCCCATTTGATATAAAATAAAAAAATAAAAAATCAAACACTCTTTCATTATGCTAGGTTGAGGCCGGTTATGGGGATGGAGGAAATGAAAAATTATTTTGATATTATTTATTATTTTTAAATCAAATTGTAAAAAAAAAAAAATTAGATAAGGGCAAAACGGGAAGAAAAAATATTTTTTCTCACGAATTTCGATAACTGGTGGCTATAATCAATAAAGTGTAACATTTAAGGTGGTTATTTTAAAAAAGTTAAGACAAAGGTGGTTCTTTTTAAATACCCTATTATTAAAGGTGGTTAAACCCAATTTTTAATAATAATAATAATAATAATAATAATAATAATAATAATAATAATAATAATAATAATAATATGTTGTAAACAAAATTTTATTCTTTTTGTTGTAGTTTTAGTTAAATTTTAGACTTTCAAGGGAAGAGAACAATTGCTACTTTCTTAGTCTTGTAATCATATAATATACTGTATGAAATACTTCATATATATGGAGTTATATATATGGTACTATTTAACATAACTTGAGCTTGAATAAAGGAGATGACTGAAGCAACAAAGAACCGACCTAATTAGCCCTCTAAATGAACACTTGAAACACTACATTTGATCAAATAGATGCAAATAAATATCTTATAGAAAATGCAAATTGAGTGTGATGGGAGGAACACAAGATGAAGCAACTTGTTGGTATACATATAGCCTATAAATTTATTTTATTTTAATTTATAGGGAGCTTTAATTAATTATAGTATATATGAATTAATTATTAGTACTTTGAAACACTCTTAAGCTCTCACTAAATTGGTTTTGAGCCAAATAATAAACATAATAAATTAAATGTAAATCTTATTTCCATGCGATTATAATAATTAAATCTTGATTATGCTATGTGAAAATTATTCCAATAATCTTGCTATGATTATTTATATTTTGTCTTCTGATGAAGCTCCAAACAAAATTCTGATCAGCTATTTGAACTCCCTGGTTACTTAGGGAATATTATGAGTTGAAATGCTGATGCTAATCATTTAATTATGATAAATACTTTTAAGCTTTCATTGAAAACAAAAGAAAACAAAAAAAAAAAAAAAAACTTTTTAATTTTTTTTTTTTTAAAATTTATCTGCATGTGTCTATCACGTGTTCCAGCTAGTTGCAGAAATTGAGTTCTTACAGATAGAAGAAGTATCTTAGGCTTGTATTGAATATTATACGATCTAATGAACAGTAGTAAGAAATTTCTAGCATTTATTCTTCATGTGATCACTATAATGCCAATATATGTTTTAAATAGGTGAAGATTCTAAGGAAATAAAGTGTTTAATGTGCTTCAACTTTAATTTGAATCCAATCCTTATCGAACGGAATCTTTGGAATCATCTACTACCAACATATTTGTGAATGCTACATTTCTAGGTGATAGCAACACCTTGATTAGGGGCATATTCTCATCACCTTATTTTTAGTTTAATTCAGTTTATTTTAATTTCATTTAGTTCAGTTATAATGTGGTAATTCATCACTTAAAAGAATTTCTTATACCAATATAAATTTACGATGATACAGGTTTTGTTTGGAAGATTTCAATATATACATTCAAATGACGATCTAAATATTGAAGTGGTTTTGACGAGTATAAAGGGCTAAAGGTCACAAACAAAAAATCAATTCATCAATTCAGTTTAATTGAAATCAGTTTTGTTCAATTCAATTTAGTTTTATCCAGGTGATGAGAATGGTCCCTAATAATTAAAGTGGGTTTGGCAAGCCTAACTTATTAAAAGCTTGAGTTCTCAATTTTCTTCCTCACAATTTGCCCAATGTACCTCTCTTTTTTCAGCTAAAGACATCCCATAGTTAGGGAATCAAGAAACACAAAGCCCTAACTTGAAACTGACCGTGCTTCTTGATTCATAGAAGATATTTTTAGCTTCTTAATTAAAGGGCGGAAATGAGGAGGTTAAGGGAGTATATCGTGTGTGTGTGTGTGTGTGTGTGTGTATATATATATATATATATATATATATATACTATTAGCTAAAGTATGGTGGGAAACTCAAATCATCAAAAAGTTAGGCCAAACATGCTATAAAGATATGACATATGGATATATTATAGCTAGGTAGATCCTAGTAGGACGAGCGCGTATAATGTATCCATGTCATGTACAACAATTGATCTGCAAATTAAAGATCTTGCTCGATAAGGATTTAGTTTAAAGCTTAAGCATCAACTGATGACACTTTGCCCACCTAAACATATCGAATGATCATGTAGTTTACGGTATAGATAGATGACCAACATGTTTGTCAATAAAATCTGGTGTGATAATAGTAATTTTCCTATAAGGTGGATAGAGTACATGTATGTCGTCATACTTATTGATGTTTAGGCGGTAGCTTGTTTTATTAATATTTTTAAAGTTTTATCCAAATATCTATATCATGATCATCATAAGTATGAAAAAGGAGTAACTTCATACATATATATTAAGGAACCTAATAACTACGTACAAAACATCTCATATACTATATGGTACAGATTTTTGTGATTGGTTGTAAAGTGTACTTATCTTAATGCATGGATTGTACCACAAAATCAGTCATAAACTTATAACAAGAGTTTTCTAAGAGCTAAATTTATACACTCATTAGAGTGAAAATTATTCAACTAATGGAGGTGTCTCCCAATCGGAGCTAAAGCTAACAGACACCAAACGGCTAATAAAGTTCTAAATATATATAGAGAATCTAAACCACTACTTCTTTTTTATATTTTCTTTGCATGGGATACCTCCTAAAGATAAGTTACATTAAAAACAATATTCTTATTATTTTCAAACTTTGGAATTAGAAATTTAGAACATATATTTGTCCTAAGAAATTAAGAACCATTTATTTGTTGATTATTCTATAGTTAGCTGAGACAACGACTAAAAGAATCTCATATAAACACCATCTCTTGATTATATATAGGAAACATATGTATCTTATTAAACCATTGGAAATGGGAAACTACCCAACAATAAAATCTGTAAAAACTTGGGTTGTTGTATAATAATACTACTAAAATACATGATTGAAACAAACATATATACTCCAGATACTGCTACATACATTACTAATAATCAGATCAGAGTAATTAGATCCTATAATTCTATGCATTAATATAATAATCCATATACATTACACCTAACTGATACCTGTCCCCACATGAAACAATTATAGTTAATTAGTTGGATTAGTCAAAGAGATAATAAAATACATACATAAATACAGTTATACATGATATTTAAGTAGAGATTGATTAAGGTGAATAATAATAATAATACTCCTCCCAAAATTTGATTAATTAATTAGTTGGATACAACCAATAAAAATCACATAATATTTTGAAACATTGTGTCCCCTTTGGCCCTCAAATAATTATATCTTAAAATCTTATCATCAAGACATATAGTGAAGGGGCATGGTATAGACTACACAACCCTTTGCTACCTTATTTGATGTAATGGCCGACCCATCATGTTGGTGGGTGATCCCTACATAAAATTAGGATAAAGTTTTATCAATCCCCTATTGTAAATTGACAAATGTTCAATAAATAATAAATACATGAAATTATATATATTATACTACTTTTTAAATATCCTTTTCATCAATTTTGTTTCTTTTGTTAAGACAATGCCACATTGGAGAAGTCACATATTTGTCATTATTGGATTCTTACAATCCTGAAATAATGGTTGGTATAATACTTGGGTAAGATTCTTGTGTAGTGCATTGTCATATGGTGAGACAATATAATCTTAATAAGATGACATAAAACAGTTTATGCATATGGTTAATAATATTGAGAGCCTTTTCAAAAATTTACCTACAATTTTTAAAATTTTAGAGATGATAATAGTAATATCAAATATTTACTCCCTTCATTCTACTCAAATATTTTCAAACTGTTTGTGGAATAGATTTGAAGGAGAGTTTCATTGGCTATTTGTTTTTAGATATGCCTTTGACAACAAATGAGTATTTAATTGTGAGTGGGGGAGTTATATAATGGGTTTTATTAGGAGAAACGGTGGACGTGGAGAATATTTTATTGTCTTTGGTAGATAGGGAAGGAGTAATATGGAGATGTTATAGGAATTTAAGTGGTTTGAAAATGTTTGAGTAGGACAAATATAGTGTTGGTTTGGAAACGTTTGAGTGGGACCGATGGAGTATATATCAATCATCATGAAATAATTGTATACAAGAATTCGTGATGTAACTATGCAAATTCCTACGTGTAATATATTTCTAAACTTTAATGCAAAAATTGTATGTAACTCTTTGGTATTAGGAAATAAATTAAATGTAGACATTGCTAAAATTACTTAATTGTTTGCTATGTTAAGAGGTGAAAAATTATAGGAGAACCCTTCGTAGATGGTGACCCCTATCCACTTCTTATGGTGTAATTGACAGTTCTTTTCGTAAATAAATTAAAATTTTTACAAAAAAAAAAAGTTTTATACAACAATCTCGCACTAAATCTGCCATGTCATCATTAATAGTAATAGTAATGTTTATAATAGAAAAAGTGTGATTTTTTGAGTTTTGATAAGGTGAGCATGTCTATTGCCTAACAATCTATCATAAGTGGTTATGACACTTTATAGAGTAGCCCTCTCATCAAATAAGTCGTTATTGCGAAGGCCCATCCCTAACCCTATGCTTAAAAGTCTCAATCAGGATTACAACTCAAAATGAAGTTTTAGTTTTCCTTACTCTAATACCATATTAAGGAACCAAGTTAACTAAAAATTTAAATTATTGATTATAATCAGAGATCCAATTCATAATCTATTCTTTAATACTTACACCTATCCTAAAATGTATTTGGAGTAGCTTTTTTTTTATAATTGAATTATTTTTTTAAGTTAAATAGGTATAAAGAGCATCTATAGTCATGAGAGCATCACAGTAAATCAAACCTATCACCTTTTAAAAAGGGTTGAACTCGATCACTCTATCATTTGCTCGGACTAAAACGCATGAAATAGCACAAAACGCCAACCACAAGTATTAGTTCATCCATGGCAACAAATAAACTACAACTCATAACAGGCTTGGAAGTATTTGGAGTAGCTTTCATAGTAGTTTGGTGAAAAGGTAACTAACAGTCATGTAACAAATAATCTCATAGACCATCCTCAATATCTCAGATATTAGTATATAATACTCATCCATTTACAAATAATAATTAAAAAAAAAATATCTGGCAAATTAAAACCGAATCACAAGATGAGATGATGGGACCCAAAATTGGTAATGTTTTGGTGGGTTAGAGGGCATTTCACGCCCTTTCACGCCCCATCGTTAGTGTCTTTACTAGACCAATACTTGCTTGGACCACTACACTATCATCCTCTTCTATTATAAGAACCCACCCCCCTTCCCCTCATTTCCCCATTCATTCATTCACTAGGCATTTCATCGAACACATTCTAAACTCGCATTTTCAACCCCAACCCCAAAAAAACCATTTAACTCTTTCTCTCTCTCTCTCTCCTCCCTTAAACACACAACAATGAAGTTCAGCACTACCTCATCCATGGGAGGAAGCAAGAGGAAGTTCGTTAACCGGGGCCTTAGCGGCGTCGTCCGAGAGCAAAGAGCAAGGCTCTACATTATCAGGAGATGTGTAGTTATGCTCCTTTGCTGGCATGAATAAGCTAAGCAAAGCTCAAAGATTCTATCTTTTCTTCTTGTTTTGAGTTTTGTTGGGGGCTTGACTTAGGCGAAAAGCGAAGCTGTTGACTAATTTTTGCTCCTCTTTTGGATCTTCAATAGAGGATCTAATTCTATTGATTCATATTGTAAATATAGTTACTAGTAGCTAGCAAGATCAAGGTGGTGGTGGTGGTAGTAGTAGCAGTAGAAGAAGATTATGTTTAATTAGGAGGGAGTTTTTGATACAATTTTGGTTCTCTTCTTTTTTTCCTAGCCTTTTGGGGCAATGATGTACATCGGAAAAATAGCTTCAATGAAGATCATATTACATATATATTGTCAAATTACTCGGTTTTTCGCGATTTTTAGTGCGTTTATACCAATTCATGTTCGGTTTTGACAAATTGATCGTATTACAACAATTAGTATGGAGGTTAAAATGCACGCAACCTTCAACGAGGGATCTCAAAATCGGAAGCCAATCATTTCAGATTGATAGAAATCCAATTAACATTTCTGAGTCTTTGGTGAATGGCAGGTGAGTGTACAATGGCTGATGATTAATTTGGGGTGTACCATTTCAAAATTCATAGCCAAACCAATGGCTAGCTAGCCAATTTGTTAGGCTCATCTACTGATATGACATCCCAGTCATCACAATCCACAAGTGAGGAGAGAGAAACATAGAAATTGATTACTTGAACAGGGTTCAGTGAGTTCCACATTGAGTATCCCTTAACCTTTCTATCAAGTTGCAGGTTGTCTCTACCAATTTACGATAGGTGGGTAGCTTTCTTAATATGTTCGAGCTGAAACTATGTCGTCGGTATTATTATATGTTCAAAAACTGTTTATTCTCTGTTTCGCTCCGAGCCTAGAGCAACTAGCCCAGTGCCAACTATATGAACTTCATTTTTACTCAAAAGATCAAAAAGTAATATGCGTTACAAATGATCAAGGTATGCTCAATTGGTTATAAGAAACGTCTCCTAACTATACAGTCGATATTTTGATTCCGTATCAATATTTGTGCCTCTCTAGACTAGGAATTGGAGTAAATTTCTAGTTACAAGTAGCAAAAGTGTTCCTCAGTTTGTGTACTTCTGATATAAATTACCCACATTTAAGACAGATCTATCAATGTTTGTTTCAGTGAGCTAGGACAAAGGAAATGTAGTGTTCATGTCAGTGAAAAGAGTAGCTAGCTCTCAAAATTTTAGTGAATTGAATATAGTAAAATAATAAATTTTTAAGTTGCAAAACTAATTTTCATGATTTTAGATCGACCACTGACATGGTCTGTATCTTCAGTGATGACTGCAAATTTCTTGGATTTGGATCACAGTGGTAGGTGGTTTGTAAATGAAAGATGTCATCCTGCCCAATAATAACATGCTTCATTGAATATTTAGTCAGTTTATAGAAAAGATTCCTTAAAATAAAAATTTTAATCTTAAAGAAACAATCTTGTTCTTATTAGGAGGGAGTTTTGAAACTTAATTAAGTGCAATAAACAAGTGTTCTATTTGCATAATTAATTTTTCAAAATGATAGGGATTTTGTATGACCTTTATTCAAAAAAAAAAAAAGAATAATAATAAAAATATACCAATCTTGTTAAAAACTTGGTGTTTAATATATATTGTTGTTCAATTTGTTTGGATGAATTATAGATCATAACAAAATCATATGGGTTTCATATGTATATGGCTAACTCGGACTATAAAAATAGTATCCATATGGTGCTTTTAAAGTCTTGAATATATTTTAGTTATTTATCAATTGGACTTGCATGAGGTGGTCTTACTCATGGATAAGTGGATAATGGGGGAGAAAAAAGTGGTCGTGGAGCAAAGAAAAGTTGTAGTATTGGGAGTAGACCTCATACAAAGTAGAGAAATGGTACTTGGGGAAAGAAAAATGATACTTCTATTAGTATTGGCTGAACATAGAAAAGTGGTACTCGAAGTAGGCATTATCTACGATTGTACGAGGTTGACTCAACTCATACAAGTTTTTGTATAATTACGAACATTGACAAGTATAACTAACTTAAAGGTTTACTTCTCTCAATGGAAGAAAGTGAAATTGAGTGCATCAAATGATAAATCAAATAATAGGGACAAAATATATGGATAAACTCAAAAGTGGCAGTATGTTGAATGATAAGAATATGAACATAATCCATCTATCCTTACTTCAGATGTCTAAACTCTAAAGTGTGGACCAGTTTGAAAAATCTTGTATAGAAATTATATGGCTTGATGGAACTTCTGCACTCTGTCGCAGCCATTGAAAAAAAGAGAAAAAAGGACAAAAAATTGATTTTGGATTTAAAAGTCATTGCCTATGGGTATCAATTATCATACTATTTGTATATGGCTATAAAACTTTCACATGAGTATGAGATCAATAAAGAATGAGGTTCGGGTGAAAGATAGCGGTGTTCCCAACGGAGTAGGTGCGGAGTATGTATCATCCACACAGTATTCACTAAAGTTTTTCTCTAACCGTGGTTGCCCTATTCTCACTATGGATAGACATATCCAAATTCACCCCTACCCCAAGTGGATATCGATCAACCGTCGGGTACTCACTGATTATTGTGCCTTTAGTCTAGTTACTACTCGCTATATTTGCTCAAATAAAGGGAGAAAAACATACTGTTTGAGTAGCTAAATGCCTATTATTATTTACTAATAATGTATAGGGCTATGACAAATTCATTTAAGGAAAGGAAGATCAAATTGGAAAAAGAAAAAACTCAAAATAAAAATCAACAAATCAAAGAAAAGAAGGAACAAATTTGTGGCCTTAATGGATTTTTAAAATTTGTAACTGTTTTNTTGTGAGTATAAAGCAAAAACCACATCCAACCCATCAAACATGACGGGTAAGACTTCCAAAATCCATCACTGCCTCACGATCAAGCTGACCCTTTTACATATATATACGCTTCACTCCTCATTATATTATCTCATGTCTTTTTTAGCTTTGGACTTATAGGAACTATATTTGGCATTATGGTGAAAATTGGTTTTCCAATACAACTCTTAACCATATAATGTTAATTTGCCTTATTCATATGATTGGTTCATCGGGAAAATCCAACATGTTGATCTCAAAGGTAATCAAGGTGGGTGATATAGAAGATGTAGAATGTTAAGAGGAAGGCATGAGAAAGCCTCTTTAAGGGGTCTGATCAGTTGCTTGGGCAAGTCATACGATAACAAAAGTCTTTGTGCTGCTTGCCCGAGCTCAAGGACCGAAGCTCGAATTTTGGGCGAGAGCAAGCTCGCCTGCCGAAGTGAATCTTGGACCTAGGATTTGCTTGGGCAGGCAACGAGTTTCAGGCCAAATTTTGACACGGTTTTGCAAATTTTTGGGATGAGTGTTTTTGAAATGTTTCCTAAACCCACTAAGCTTACTGATGACAGTTAGCCCTAAATCTAATATGTTTAGAAGTCTCTAATGTTTAGAGTGATTGAGTGCGTTGACGTTCTTGGGTGCCTAATTCCTAAGATTAAGTGTCGTGTGAGATTGTAAGTGAGATATTATTGTGAGTGAGACTGTGTTGTAATTTCTTTAAGTTTATTGTGGATTCTACTCATCTAGTGCACATGATCTTTTAACCTAGGCAATTTGGATTTTTCACGTAAATCTTGTGCACTTCGTTCTTTGCCTTTGTTTTTATTTTCGATATTTCTTTTGTTAATTCTTGAGGAGAAAGTGGATTGTTTCTAATGGGAGATCCGATCCCTACAACGTTTAATTCGTAGGTGGTCCCTATAACATTATTTTTGCAGGAGACACAGTATGTAATGAGATATTGTCATTCAGTGAAGAAGTAGTGCATCTAAATTCATCTAATTATAGTCTTCTGATCTCCTTTATTATGAACACTTTTTGACTAAAAGCACGCACCAAATAGTAGTAGTATTATCAATAATTATGCATAGTAGTAGACTAGTAGTATGATTTTCATGAGCCATGGTACGGCAAATAAAGCTTATATATGGTGAAATTATTATAAAATAAAACTTAAAGGACCAATTACGACTCCATCTCCATGCTTCATGGATCATCAATCATGTTGTGTTAGTCAACAATTATATATATTTACTATACAAACACCGGAAAAAAGAAAAAAAAAAATCTCCTTTAAACATCATTAGCAACCTTTGAAGAGCGTTTGAAAGCATGCTTATTAGATTTATGAAAAAGAAAAAGTTTATTCTATCAGTCCGAGATTGGTAATCAATTTTTAAGGATTTGGCCTATTATAAACAAGTTATAGTTTATATACCAGGTTAAAGATTTAAACCTCCTAGAAAGCACCTAGACGAATTTATTCGTGGAGTACTGCAAACGGTCCGTAATATGATAATCTATTTAGCAAATATTCCGTCCTTGCAGCGAATGTGAGGTATCTATTTAGAAATATAACCATTAAGCTAAATGAAGTAAGTGAAATTGAAAATTAAAAGGGTTATCGCGTAATCATAATAAGCCTAATCCACTCAATCTTATTATATTTTGGAATTCATAAAGCCCATCATAATTTTTCTTGATCATCAATTAATAGAACATCAATCTATAAGTAAAACCCATAAAAAGCTAGCATGCTACAATTTTTATTTTATTTTATTTTCCTTTTCCTCTCCAAGCTCCATTCTAAACACCAATCATGAATCGTGATCATGTAGGGTCCGACGATGATATAAAGTGATCTTAAAAAAGATTAGTGAAGATATAGGCGTGATTAAAACAGTTGATCCATCAAAAGTGACCTCCTTTGACAAACCTTTTTAGCATCATTAGAAGGCAAATCCATAATTAAAGACTAATCAACAATGCCAATAGGCAACTACTCATGATTAGAGGCTATTTGGAGCTATTTAGTCACATACTACTCTTATAGGTATGCACTTTTAGGCATACTTTGATTGTGATCATAATTATTCCTATCATGAAGAATCTTTGGTGGGCCTCTCTCTAATCTCTAAGTTTATATATTGTTCTTTTTATTTTGTCCTTTCCTTAAACAAAAATTTTGGGTAACAAATTAGAATGAAAGAAAAATAGGATAATGTTTGTTTAATTGACTCATAGCAAACCTATGGTTGGACTTATATGGGGTGGTCTCATACTATCTATGAGACAAATTGGACTTATAAAAGGCGAGATTATATATGAAACAAGCGGTATTGGGGTAGAGAAGTATGGTCTCAAAAATAGGATTAATATATGAGGCCATCAATTCATACAAGTTTTTTTTCTTTTATCGTAAACTGCTAAATTTTAAAATGAAATTAAACAGTTTGGTAGAAACTTAATTTAGAAAAATGATTTTAAGAGAATCAATTATAGACCAGTGCACACAAAAAATTGCATTAAAATATGCATTTAATTATTAAATGAAGCCTTTAAAGATGATGGAGAGGATCTTGAAGAAAAGATTTATGCTTGGTTTGATACTCCTGTCCTCTAACAAACAGCACCCAACACATTTGATGTCGTCTCACAACTGATAGTCTTCGGACAATGACACCCAGTCAGCCCACCAAGAACAGCCTTCTTAAAAAGTGAAAGATTATTGAAAATAAAATAATAAACAAACCGCAAAAGTAGAAAGAAAAAGAAAAAGTAATGAAAATCCTCTTTAGAAACATAAAAAAGGGTTGGGATTAAGACTAATGTAATCCATAGTACTCATCATATGACTAGAGTATTGCATCCTACAAGAGTGCAAGCTTGCAATCATTCAAGTGATGTTTTCAGTTGGAGCCCTGGGAAGTTGGAATAATGAAAAAACAAAAATTTAGAAAATTTTCGCTTCATAAGAAAGTTTGACCGAGCATGAATAGGATTAATCATAAATCATAAAATAAAATTAGATATCTATATATTTCTGCACGAATAGGATTTCGAGTAAGTTATTTTTCGTTTTGGGCTATATAATTTGCAATTGTTGAGGACTTATTAATGTAAATTATTTTGCAATAAAAAAAGATAAATATAATTTTTCTTTTTTATTAAGAAGAAAACTTTCTAAAACAAAAAGATAGTATAACTTACTCAAAATTATGAGAACTGAACAATAATTGATTACACATACATTGGGAAAACGATTGTCATAGAGAAAAAAAGATACCTGTAAGTGAATGTGTTTTTGGTGTACTTGTCTTCAGTATAATTTCTATATATGTTTTGATTTCTCTGTTGATCAGGTTAAAATTACCCTATTTTCCATTGAGGGTAGTAAAACTCCTTCTCCGTGTGCATGAAATATTGTTGACCCAAATGTCACTGAAGTTGTGCTAAACATTTTCTTGAATGGTAAGATGCTTGTTGTTGCAACAGCTTAATGAAACATCTCTAACTTTGATCCCTAAATGCTTTATTCCCTTTTTAGTGGTTTTTTTTTTTTTTTAGGAGAAAATAAAATTTGCATTAATGAAAAGCCATACGGCATCTACAAATGAGATCGAATCACACAACATAGAAATCTAAAATATCATAATACATTCGATTTGAAAAGCTACATAGCACTTGAGATGTAACAATTCCGAGCGACTTCCTTTTCATCGCTGTTTCCCATATTACAGCCCTTTTGCGGAAGACCCTGCCAAAGTTTTGATGAATGTTCACATCCGATATTGTAGACAACCTCTTGAAGTAGAAGATCCACCATAATTTCATATAACCAAACACACTAAAAACCAACAATACTCTCAAAGAGATGGACAAACTAACTCTCACAAAAGGAGAGACAAGCAAACCCAACAAATGGCATAAACTAACTCTCACAAAAGGAGAGACAAGCAAACCCAACGAATGGCATAAACTAACTCTCACAAAAGAAGAGACAACTAAACCCAATAAATGGCCTAAATTAACTCTCACAAAATGATAGACTGATTTTATTCGACAATAATCAACTGAAAAACCAAAAAGAGCGAAGAAAGTGAAGGGACTGAAGAGATTGGGGCTTACCATCAGCGTTAAACCGCTGATGGCAACCCCTAAAACACAAAAATGGAGTTAGGGTTTTTTGAGAGAAAAAGAGGGAGAGAAACAGCTAGGGTTTTTATGAATATTTCATTTCATTTTTTAGTGGTTGGTTTTAAATTAGTTTCTTGTTGCAATGTTTTATGTAAGCGCATAATTTCAAGATGATGAGCAACAATTTGAAAAGCGTTTTGCCTAACTTTATTTCTGAGAATCAGGGGGCATTTGCATCTGGGAGGCAAATTGTACATTATGTCATGATATGTCAGGATTTAGTCAAATAATATACTTACTAAACATAATATCTGCCTTAGATGCGGAATGAAAATAGATCTCCGAAAAGCCTATAATTCCACATATCATGGCCATTCTTTTGTAAATGATACTGCTACAAAGCCTCATATTCCCCTCACCTTTCATAAATTGGACGACGACAACTAAATTTTCATCGCTAATTAATGGTGAGCTGCATAATGTTTCCTAGGTAAAAACTAAGCATGGCGCTAGGTCGTGACGCACCGTATCTTTGGGTTGTTCGCTCCTCAGCAACACGACACGGGCACGGTAATTTGTGCCTCATGCCGTGTTGAAACTCTGCCCAAGCAGGCACGAGCCCAGCCCGAAGCAGGAGGCACGTTGTGCTATAAAGGTATTTTCATTCATTTTGTACTATTATTTAAATTTTTTGGATCCTGATTCGTGTCTCAGGTCGTGTTGTGCTAGGTTGATCTAGCGGTTTTACTCATAAGTTGAGAGCGTGCACAAACAACGTCGGAAAACCCAATTTCACCTCCGATCGTGGCTGAGTCGGACCCGTGCCAGATCATGCCAAATACGGGCCGGGTTGGAGTGAATTGGTAAAAGGGGTTGGGGCAGGGACATTGAACAATTATCGGGGATCCAACCTTTCAAAGGCTCAAAGCAACCCCAATCCGACCAAAAACGGTAGAGTTTGTGTGGCACCGGCGACTGACTGGTGTGTGCGTGTAATGGGGTCAAATTCAGACCCAGGTCCCAACTCCCAATCTTCCACGTGCACCAGGAGGTTAAAAGCCTAAACCTGCAAGTCTGCAATGCAACTGTATGTGCAAGTGCAAACACCCAAATCCATGTACCAGTAACCAGTCCATATGACCATCACACTAGCTAGTATTCTGTTCCGCCATTTTGTTTGACTCATGCAGCATCCCCATTTTTTGTATTTTTTTTTGGCCCTTCACCCCAAACACTACTTTACTACAGCATCCCCACAGAGAATAGTGACAATCACAGTAGTATTTCTTATTTGCACATATCATCCTCGATTTTGGGTCATATTCTCTTCCAATTTCTTGCAATTTTCCTTTCATTTCTGTTCCCCTTTTTGACCAAATGGATATTTTTTTTTTTTAGGGAAAAATAAAATTTGTATTAATGAAAAGCCATATGGCATGTACAGATAAGATCGTATTCCACAACATAGAAATCTAAAATATCAGAATACATTCGATTTGAAAAGCTACGTAGCACTTGAGATGTAATAATTTCGGGCGGCTTCCTTTTTATCGTTGTTTCCCATATTACAGCTTTTTGCGGAAGATCTGCCAAAACTTTGATGAATGTTCACATCCGATATTGTAGACAACCTCTTGAAGTAGAAGATCCGCCATAGTACCATACAACCAAACACACTAAAAACCAACAATACTCTCAAAGAGAGGGAAAAACTAACTCTCACAAAAGGAGAGACAAGTAAACCCAACGAATGGCATAAACTAACTCTCACAAAAGAAGAGACAACTAAACCCAATAAATGGCCTAAATTAACTCTCACAAATGGAAAGACTGATTTTGTTCGACAATAATCAACTGAAAAACTAAACAGAGCGAAGAAAGTGAAGAGACTGAAGAGATTGGGGCTTACCATCAGCGTTAAACCGCTGATGGCAGCCCCTAAAACACAAAAATGGAGTTAAGGTTTTTTGAGAGAAAAAGAGGGAGAGAAACGGCTAGGGTTTTTTGACCAAATGGATATTTTCAATGACCACAAATGGACAATTTGGTATATAAAAAATCTACGGTGACAATTAAGTATTTAAAATGAACATCGAAAATCAATAAGGTATTTTTAAATTAAATACGTATCATATTCCCCCAAAAGTACGCCGAAATACAAAATCTCGGTATTTGTTTCGTTTAAAACGTATTTATATGCCATATAATTGTATTTTATCTTGTATTTTGTGGGGTATTTCCCCATTCAAGAGCTCTTAAATAGGAATAGCTCTTAAATGGGAAAATACACAACTAATGATAGGAAAATAGCTCTTGAATGTGGAAATATCCCACAAAATACGAGACAAAATACATTTATATGGCATATAAATACGTTTTAAATAAAATAAATACTCCCTGCTTTCTCAATTGAAGTTGATGCTTGGTAATCTGCAATGTGAGTTGCGGATTACCAAGCGTCAACTTCAATTGAGAACGCAGGGAGTAACAAGATTCTATATTGCGGCGTACTTTTGGGGGAATATGACACGTATTTAATTTAAAAATACCTTATTGATTTCCGGTGTTCATTTTAAATACCTATATGTCACCGGAGATTTTTTATATACCAAATTGTGCACTTGTGGTTATTAAAAATACCCATTTGGTTATTTGGGGATTTCTGTTCAAACACAAATGATATGTAGCCCTTTTAGACAGTTCAACTGTGTCATTTTGAGAATCTTAGGAAGTTTTTAGTTCAAGCAAATTGTGTCAATTTTCTAGAAAAAATTTCAAAGAAAACAAAGAGTCTAGAAAACATGTTTTAAAATAGGTGTTTTTCAACTCAGACTTGGAAAATGAGGTGGTTGTCAGTTGCCAATTTTTGGTTTTGAAAAATTTTCAACTCTTCGTATATAAATTTAATTTAAAGCTAAATTTTTTTGTGCTTATAGTTTCATGCTCAATTTGAAAACTGATAACAGAAAATTAAAAACCAAAAAAAAAAGTGGTTTTCGAAAACTGGTTTTGAATTTCAAAAAAATTGAAAATTGGCAACTGGCAATGATGCCAAATAGGGCCTTATTTTCTAGTTCCGGAAGGTTGTGAGTTGCCAATTTTCAATTTTTTTGTAAACTTAAAACCAGATTTTGTGAATTACGTTTTTTGGTTTCCATTTTGCTGTTGTCAACTTTAAAAATTGAGCACACAACTATAAGCATAACAAATTTCAGCCTTAAATTCAATATTTATATAGAGTTGAAATTTTTTCAAAACCAAAAATTGGCAACTGACAACCACCCCGAACAGAGTCTAAGACTTTGGAAAACAATTCAAAATTGTGTTCTGTAGTCATTCTTTATGAAAAGCACACGATTTTCCGAATTTTTCATCTTAAAAAACATGGTTTTGTGCAGGGCTGTATATAGGTCTAAACTCGGATAGGACCGAATCGAATTGGTCCGGATCGGATTCAAAATATGGAAACTTATCAGCAAAATCGAAAATGTTGGGGTCTTAGACCGGACCGGACCGGGAGACGAGACCGGACCAGACCGGTTTGACCGATTTTATAGTTTTACATATGATTGCTCATAATTTTTCTTTTGTTTTTCGAAAAATTTAGGCAAAATTAAGAATGAACTAAACTAAATATAAATTTAAAAGGTTAAAAATGAATTGAGGGTAATGTATTACACAATAAAATACTAATAAAATAATTAAATTAACTAGAAAAATTTAATGTAATCAGATAACATGTCCGATTAGGTCCAAACCGGTCCATTGAAGTCTTAGACCGAACTGGGCCAGAAAACCGAAATTTGCGAATATTAGAATTGAGGATATGACTGACTAGAATTTGTCTGGGTCGGTGCGATTCAATCCGGTCTAAAATTCAGGTCTAGATCGGAATTTGTGCAGCCATAGTTTTGTGAAGAAGAAGAAGGAAAAAAAAAATATTTTCTAAAATATTGGAAAATGAATTGGCTCCAAAAAGAAAAGAAATGGAAAATGAAAATTGTTTTCCTTTTCTTGAAATGAATACAACCTAAGACAAGTTTCATGGTTTAAAAACTCCTTTTTTTAACGGTAATTTGATAACAAAAACAAAAGAAAAAAGAAAAACACACGCCTTTTTTTAAAGGTGGTTTCTAAATGCATGTACAATGGTTAATATCTGTAAGATTTTCGAAACTTGCCACATCAGCATTTTGGAGCTTAAGAGCCAACTTCAAACTTTTCAGAATTTATATCACAATGGTTTAACCCTTTAAGACTTTTAAGACCACCAAAATTTTGTGGGACCAGCCATTTTCATCAACTAAAATAATATTTTAATAGTGTGGGTACCACAAGAGAGTCTTAAACATAGTCTTTGGATCTCAAGACTCAACTTAAAATTTTAAAAAAACCACAAAATTTAAGATTTTTAAGACTGCCGTTATGAATGTCCTAATATGATTATGTTAAGATTATATATTAGCTAGAATATTGGAATACTTCTAATACAAAGTGCTTTCAAATGATATAATAGGTGGCCTAAAAAGAGGATAAATGAATTAACTTGGTAAGGAAATTCCTAAATGTAAACAAGTAAAATACTCCCAAAAGTTGCACCAAACAAGAATACTCTAGGTAGTTAATTTTCATTATGAATGTCCTAATTTTATATGTTCTAATTTGACATAATAATAAATACAATTTCAACTAGGTAGTTAATTTTCACTATTCAATTTATTAAATTTTCTATCCCAAATTGAAAATATGATCTATCCCTCTTCTTTTATCTTTTTCTTTTCAATTAGTCCTTTATTGATTTTCCATGTTAAATCTCTAATGTCCTTTATTTTCATTGCTGTTTATTATTAAACGTATATTTTAAGTTCACATACATGTTTCCGCTATAATCTCCTATAAGTGGTATTAGAGGCAAGGTGGTTGTGGAGATTGGATGGTTGATGAAGCACGCTTGAATACACGTTTTGCTTCATACCCCAATGTGTTTTTGAGAGTCTTATCTAATGTTTTAGTGTGTTCATGTTGTTTCATCAAGAGTTGATTCAATGTTCTTGTTGAAGTGTTCGAAATAGTGGGAACGTGAGCAGCACGTGATCAACGATCCGAATCTGGAAGTAGCAGTACGAGTAGTTATGATCCGAAAATGAGCCTAGAGGTTCGAAATAGTGGGAACGTGAGCAGCATGTGATCAACGATCCGAATCTAGAAGTAGCAGTACGAGTAGTTATGATCCGAAAATGAGCCTAGAGGTGAAAGTAGAACTAGCTCTGACGATCAAGTCAAGTCGGAAGTAAGATAGGAGATTTTCTAGAGAGAGAATACAAGAGAGAGTGTGAAGTCCCATTCTCTTATGAGGGAATGGGGTATTTATAGTTGTCACAAGAGTAGGGGTGAATGAGAGTTGGGCCTTGAGGTGGACCATTGTGTGGGCTGGTGAACCAACCCAATGAACTTTATGCTCCCATAATATACCTCAACAGTTCTATCTTTAGTTTGTGTGTATGTTGTTGTGACCAAGTCATGAAGGTAATATTGAGCAGAAAATAGTTTGTAGTAGCGGATAGTACTGGTGGCCTATAAAATGGTAATGATAGTACAAAAATTGGTACTGACGACCAAAAAAATTAGTATCACTTTTTTCTTACCCAATACAACTCCAATACTGATTTTTACTTACACATTACCTTTTTTCCATTTCCCAATAGTCGCCTGATATATCACGCGGCCTGATAAGATACGGACTGTTTGAATATAGACTCTCTTATTCAAATTTCAACTTATATTTCCCTGGTACATGGTGGATATAATCGATCTATACTTGGTGAGTAAAATACAATATCTAGGTAACAAAATATAATTAAAAACAAGTTGTTGAAGTAATGATGAAATATGATCCATCACATGAATTTAGTTTTTGCAATCTCTAAATTGCTCAAATTGTTATGCTATTATACTGCCTATTTTTTATTTTTTTTTCCAATGAAAGCACACTAACCATAATCCGATCCAAAAATACATCATACAATGAATCTCACCTTCCTCTAATTATTCTCCCCATTTCCTCTCGGAATATATAAAAACCATGTTTTTTTTTTCTTCAAAATTGTAAATTTGCCCCCCTACAATTTCCATCTTTTGTACTTTGAATGTTCTCACCCCATTATTGTGTATGAGAATTATGGTCGGTGTCCCTCTCACAAAAAACTGAAGTAAGTCCTAATTAGCTTCTAATCAAATCATCCACCGCATGCATTGCATACACACAAATTATGTACTACAAAAAATGCAATAATGCCGATTAGGTGATGACATGAGAAGTTAGGACATACAGTGGGACCAAAGTGTATGTCAAGACTACGATGAGACTAGAAACCAGCATCCATCTGCTATAAAATCCTGTCAAATTTGTATTGTGTGGTCGGCCAATGCCAATAAGATGATGAAGTTGTTGATCAAGTGTTAGTGTATGTTAGTGAAGTGAATACATTGTCATTGACATTACCTACTTACTGTCCATCATCATATGGGCATATGGCATTTGCCCAAGCCATTTGCCATCTCGACTAGACAACAACGTGACACTCCCTTCCTTGTCACCCCCTTATCCTTCCCACGTGCATTTCTCTCTCTCCTCTGCCCCACCCACCCTACTCCTACCATTACTACATTCAACAACGACCAAAGGACGACGTAACTAGTCTATTAGGAGATAAACGATTGATTGAATCTTCAATAATCAATTTAAAATTTTGATTGGGTTGGTTCCGGTATTAAAGCTACTCATGACTTCAAATCCTAACAATCTTTATATTCCTATAGTTGAGTTTCCTTTTATAGATTATTGTTGAGCCTTTTGAGCATAAGGTAGAGTGGGCCTATGCATAAATAATGGATTGTACCTCCAACTATCAGCTAAATGTGGGGAAAAAGTAGAAGTTGAGAGAAATTTGGCTAAAGGGACACTTAGTATAGTTTAGGGCTATGTTTTGCAAAAACAGCTAGCTTTTAGCTTTAAACTTTAAGCTTTCAGCTTTCAGCTACCTGTATTACTCTCAACAGCCAAACACTTTGTTAGATAATTTTTAAATTACAGCTACAGCTACAACTTGTTTTGAGAAACTACCCATACTAACTTTCAATTTACAGCCCAAAACAGCTATCTGAGTGCTATTTTGTAAAATCTTTCAACTATTTTCTACTGTTTTTTCCCTCTTTTATTGTGAGACAGTTACAGCTAACAGCTAATTTCGCCAAACATAGCCTAGATCAACTTTACAATCTATTTTTTCATTCATTTATTTTAGTTCAATTGATGAGTTTCATTCCATTCCTTTCAAAACATGTCAGTTGAAATGAAAACACCATAAATCTAGGTTTTTGTACCAATTTTCAAGAACCTTACTGATATATTGGAACATTATCATCTTTCATTCATTCTTCCATTGAGTATCAAGTCAAGCATTCATTTTTCTTACTCATGTTCTATTTTTACAAAAATTTAATTGCCTAATTGTATGCCTGTGTGATACACATGCTGGTTGTATAGTTATATGAAGTTAACTCTTCTATAATTGATTAACATTGTCATGTTTAGTAGAGAGATATGTATGTATTCTGGTGCATGGTTTATTAGTGAACAATAACAATATTACAATAATAAGTTTACATCGAGAAGAAATATATTTTAAAGATTCAAGAAAAAGGTTTTTATTTTTTTGAAAAGGAAAGATTCAAGAAAAAGGTTGAACATACATAATTACTCTTTTTATTCTAGTTTAAAAGAATTCATAAAGGTAACTCGAAATATTGATCCATCAACTTCAAATTTGGAGAAAGAAATGCTCTTGCTCAACCATCTAACTCTTAGATAACCCAATCTAGGGGTTATTATTTCCAATTTAGAGGTTACTTTTAGCAATTTAAAGGTGACACTTTATAAATTAAGTTAATTTTATAAAAATATGCTAACTTGAAAAAAGTCACTCGTAAATCGCTAAAAGTAAATCATAAATTGCAAAAAGTCACTATTAGATTGGGTGGTCTGGCAGTTAAAAGGCCGTACACAAGAATTTGTGTAATTCCAACTATTGAACATATCTTGATTTCGGACTTGATTCAATAATTTGAACCTAAAATATACACCCATATCAAATCACTGAAGTTTAACAATTATGAATTTTGAATAATGTCACTCTTTAAGTGATTGCTCAACCTTTGTTTGTCGATGTTTCTACTCAATATGTTAATTATACATGAATTGAAACACATGCCAGCATAGTGATTAGTGATTGTTGATGGATGACCTTTACAAGTTGATGCCGATATATTCATAGACCTGTTTTCTATCCTTATAATTGCTATTAGTACAATTTGAATTATGACAAGCTTAAGATTGAAGTTATGAAATATTCTTACATTTTCTTAATCAAATACACATATAGACGTATTTGTTGGTCCTATTCCCCAGTCCCCACCCTCTTGGAAAATTAGGCTTATTGATCAAGGGTAGTTGGACCTATCATTATGCATTGAACTAAGCTTATATACTCCCTTTGATCCACTTAAATCTTTATGTTCAGATTTTATACGGTTTCCACTTAAATCTTTATGTTCGGATTTTATACAGTTTTCGAGACGATATTTTTACTATGAATGATTGTACTTATATAAACTCGAAAAATTATAAAAATTTGATATTTTGAAAATAATTTTGTTTTTAAGATGAATCCAAAAATATTATTTTTACTTTGTAAATCATTATACTTTTTAACAAACTAATGGTCAAAATTTGAAAATTTTAACTTTACAAAGTCAAAGCGTAAAGATTTAAGTGGAACGGAAGGAGTAGCTAATACTGTAGTTAGTGCAATAGTATTAAGGTAACTTATATCACTAAATTGCACTAGAAACACTTATATCACTAAATAGAATCTAGTTAAAGATTTGTAATCTAGTCAAACATTTGTAAGTTTGACTAAAAAAAAAAAAAAAAAGAGTAATCTAGGACAAACACAATGAAATGGAAATAGTTTGAGGTTATAATTTCCTAGAAATGTAGCCCACTAAACCGAAGCTTTATTGACAAGGAGTTTTTTTTTTTTTTTTTTTTTTGGGAACTTTCACTTGTTCTGACCCCGAACAATCTTTAAACAAAAAGCAAAAAAAAAAAATATTCAGAAAGCATATTGTTTGCCCTCAAAAAATTCTTAAATTGAAAGTTTATCCGCACAAAATTTTTTGAACAACTATTAAGCCAAAGTTTGAGTATATCCCCATCTCATGTTGTCTATGGTTCACATACATTATTATTATGATCTAGCCCTACAAATTGAGGACATTTATAGTCAAGTACCTCTTGACCTTACAAGTACCATGAGCCCCATTGTGGTCCTTCACGTAAAAGTCTGCCATTATGATTTATGGAATACATCGTATGCCCTACCCTAAATTGGATACTCAAAGAGAGAAAGGGAGAGTCACATACAGGTGTTTACAGTTTAGATCCTTCCCACTGATAAACAAGCTACATTTAAGAGTACAGGACAGAGAGTGAACATCATGTGTAAAACAAAATGAGATTAAAAACGCACAAAGTAAAGAAAACATGTATGTCACATAGATAGGATTCAGAACGTACTCTATCTCAGACCTTAGCCAGCTAGTGAGAATTAAAAGATGCGACGGTGCTTAGCAGTATCATCCTCTTGATGTAGTATTTAAGACTTGTTTTTTATTATTTTTTGTGCCTTATTTAGATAAAATATGTCGAGGTGAGTCATATTATGGGCAATAAAAAAGAAATGCTAGACTCAACCAACAAGGCAAAGACAAATTACTAACAACTCTTGCTAGATAAATACTACTCCATATTTCATGTTTTTGACAATTTGTCATGTTTCTAAAAATGTAAGAGATTAGTTAAATTTGTTGCCAGTGAGCAAAACATTTTGGCCCACCACCAAAACAAATGGTTGGGCCTCAAAATCTTCCAAAAACTTTCCAAATAATTCATTTGAGCTACTTGTGAGTTTGTGAAAACATATCTTCAAGTTCATGAATGAAGGTGTGTTTGAAGCTCTATAAAGTGACTTGTAATGCACACACTGACCCCCCCTTTGTCTCACCACTGTCCAAACCCTAATTGATCTTCAGATAAAGATAGTGAATCACGTTCACACAAGCATAAGATTAAGAAAATTGTAATATAGAGAATTAGATACGTATAAAAAAATGTGTACATACGAAGAGAGATACATGTAACACTCATGTACTTGGTTTAGATTTAGATTGGTTAGGAGAGGCCCAAAGATTAGAGAAGAGAAGCCACACTGCAAACTACGAAAATCGAACTTGCATTTCACAGATTCTCAAGTAATATGCTGATCTCATGTTCAAGAATGGATATGAATAAGGGTATGTTCATTTCAACTTACCAATCTCCATTTACTTCAGTTTAGATCGCTCAGTTCAACTATGCAACTTATTTTCAGCTCACATTTTAATACTATCTATTCAACGTAGTTCAATTTAGTCCCCCACCCCACCCCAAAAAAAAGTACTACAATAATAAGGCGCAAGGAGGGACTGGGAAGCTCTTGCTGCAGAGAAGGCAGACAACTTAAAATTTTCTCCACAAATGAGTGTTTGCAGAAACTACAACATTAAAGGAACTGAATAATTACATAAAACCAAACAAATCTAACATTTGCTTTGGGATCAGAAATAGCTGCATGGTTATCCTCGTTAACACATTAGCTAAAAACAAGACTACATACATGCACAATCAGAACTTTCTGTTTAGAGAACGATAGTACAAGGCAAAGCCAGCTTAAATCGCCACTCATGCCTTCAAAAGACCAAAACGAGGGCTATACACTTGATGGAACCCAAGATGTAGCTTAGATCACCATCATTCATAGATTAACATATTAGCAAAGTCCATAGATGTTACCGCGAATGTTGACAAAACTACGCCATCTTAGATTTGCGACAAAACATTTTGCAGAAGCATGTGATCCCTCCAAAATCAGGTTCGTGGTGCTCCAATCTTCAGTCAATAGTCTTGCTTACACCCCAAGCTTGAAAGCTATCTTGAGATCCAAACTCCTATTAATAGCCAAATAGATAGATTTATTATAAATGAAAACTGTAATAATTGTATTATATACAATAGATATGATCAGATAATACAGAAAATATTAGCAATAAATCGAGAATATAATGGCAAAAATTTACCAGCTGGCTAAGTCTGATATCAGGCGGTGTATCTAGGATTATGTTAGCAGGATCCAGGTCCAAATTCTGACTCTCTTCCAGATCATTCTTCAAATCATCAGGGCCTAAGCGACATTCAGAGAGAACATATCTTTTCTTGGCCGCATCTAGGCCCAAGTTGGCAGGATTCAGGTCCAAATTCTGGCACGCTTCCAGATCCTTCTTCAGATCATCAGGGCCTAAATGAGCATATTCTGAGAGAACATATCTTTTTTTTGCTGCATGTTCTGTATTCCCGTCTCTATTTGGGGACTGGCTCTGAAGAAGATCATCACATAAAGACAGCCCTTCAACAAGTTGTTGGGAATCTATTAAATACTGTGACTCACTGTCCCACCACTTGTGATCTTCCCCATCCTGGTTATCATCATGGCTGACAACCTGATCAGTATGATTCTCACATGATGTGCTATCTTCATCACAGGATTTGCTAACTTCAGGTTGCCTCACTTCATTAGCGGATCCCACATTGTTGTCCTGTAAACCCATGACAGTATCAGCACAAATCGACTCTTTGTTGTGTATTGTTGGACGAACTTTGTCTTATGGAAGATACGCAAAGAATGTCAGAGTCGGCAAATTGCAGATCATTAAGCCGCCAACCGAGAGATTCACCGTATTTCTAGACTACAATATATTTTCTTTGTAAAGTTGGTGGCAAAACATTTTTTCAGTATCAAAATACACGTCTTTGTTTTTCAGATAACATGGGCATCTGTGCTTTTGCTCCACAAGTCCCATGGGCCCTGAAGTTAACAGCCATCTTGTTTTTCAAAAAGCCCCAAAAAATAGCAAAGCTACATTCATAAGAACAAACAGTTGCTGCTTATATATTGCAGTCTGGATAACAATATGGTTAAAATATGCATTTTGCACGTGAAAATATGGTCATTTCTGTTGTTATATGTTAGCATCATGAAGCGCCTACAACCAAAGCAAGAGCATATACTGGCAAAAGTAAACAAGATGCATATATTGCCTAAGACAAGGAAACGAAACACTACCTCAGCAACGGAGTTTAGGCAATGATGCGTGGACTCATTTCTTGGATCAAGTTGCCTTTCACTACGTGGAGGCTCTGGAGTCACAGATTTGGGGGTTACAGGATCTACTTTTAGACCTACATCCTCGGTTACATCCAACATACTCCCCTCACTTCGAGGAGGCTCGGGAGTCACAGATTTGGGAGTGAGAGGATCTGCTTTTAAAACTACATCCTCAGTTACATCCAACATACTCCCTTCATTTTTGTCACTCTGTTTCACTTGCGGCTGCTGACAGAAAACTTTAGAAATAACAAAGTCTCCATCTTTCTCGTCCTCCTCTGTACCCAAATGGTACTGATGCATGACCCAGTTTGTTTTCTCCGCCTTGCCACCCTTTGCTGAGCTCACATAAAGAACCATAATTTTCTTGCATCCTCGTTGTACCCCATTCAAAATAACTGGTTTAGTCCTCCCAGTCTTGTGCCAACGAACATCGCCCAAATCATCACCATGAATTTTTCGGCGCTTTCGTGTCCCAGTATTATAAGCTTTGATTGCTCTATGGAAGAAGTGAGATGCTGTTCCATCTTGTTTGACACCTTAATTATAATCACGGGTATCAGTTAGTTTGCTTACATAAATCCTGCAAGTTTGATAATTAAGTTTCTACAGACCTGGTAGATTCTGAGGATGAGTATAGCAGATTCCATCCTCTTCATCAACAGTAGGAATAAACTCATTAATGAAAGGATGCGGTCTCTCGTCCGCAGCGCCAGCTTTCGCATACAAATGCTGGATTATCTCCTGATCAGTAGGATCAAATTTAACACCTCTAGGTAATCCTGGCCATGCCTGAGCAACCTGACAATATGGAGACAAATACGTTCTAAATGTTCAAGTTGTATAAAAGACATTATAACAAGAA
Organism: Mesembryanthemum crystallinum; assembly: GCA_030267885.1. Taxonomy (NCBI): domain Eukaryota; kingdom Viridiplantae; phylum Streptophyta; class Magnoliopsida; order Caryophyllales; family Aizoaceae; genus Mesembryanthemum; species Mesembryanthemum crystallinum. The sequence goes on along the minus strand of BSSO01000119.1, from coordinate 6,774 downwards.
CAATAACTAATCCCCGGAACAGATTAGTGACACCAATCACCACGAAACAATATGTTCTATAAGAGCTCTACAAGACTATCCAAGTTAAAGTCGAAATCCTACTCCAACTAGTAGATTTATTCGACCACAATAGTGCATGTCCTTCCTGTTGTACATTTTATAATACAGAATTCTGGTGCATTGTCACTTGAACCAACATTAACACACATAGCAACTTTACTTCTGCAACAAAAGTCACATACACAACCACTTCTAGAAAATTACAATGGATATATAAAAATCATTTGATAGCAGTAAAATTACAATGTCCAGTAAGAGTATCAGTTCATGCAGCCTAGTCACCCTTTAGCAAAAACATTAGATGGAAGGTGGGGAATGGTAATAAAAATAAGTTTTGATATAACAATTAGTGCTTCAACCAAAGCATTGAAGATATTCTGTCTTTTTTTTTATATAAAAGAAAAAATTGTATTAATAACGGAGAAATGTTACAAGATAGGAGGACATGTCCTCAAAAAAGAAAAAAAATACAAATCACCCCAGTGATGTTGTACATCATTGAGGGTATGCCCCCAAAAAGACCCAGCCGTCTTAGCCCAGAGAGAGGCCATATAAGTGATGCGGCCCCAAACAAAATCCGTGGGTTACAAATCCCAGTCAGATACGGGAACTCCTTTCCAAGAAGATATTCATGTCTTGAAGGATTCCGAATCAATGTGTCAAGGTCTGTACATTCATCAAGAGACACAAATCTTGGGACAAGGATTCTTTGTAATCCTTGCCATGTGTTAAGTAGAAATAGTAACTAGGGGATAGCTGGATGTGGCTAAGGAACACCCCCCCCCCCCCCCCCGGGGAAGGGTTAAAAAAACTTTTATGGCAAATTGAGAATAAAATGCTTACCTCTAACAAAGTATTCTGCGACAAAGAGGTATGCCAGTTGATGAACTGCATCCTTTGTGAACAACCAGAGGAAACTATTGAACATTTACTGCTTCAGAGTGCTAAGAAGTACAATATGTATGGGCCTATGCAAAAGATAGAAATTCGGTTGAAGGTTGTTTATCTAATAATTAAAGGGACAAAAACTTAACACTTTACTTGTGTTTGAATGTGGTAATTAATTACGAGGTAACTTATCCCGCCCCACCCCCAAATTCCCCCAAAACGAGGGTAACAAATACCCAAGCTTCCATAGAGTAATACAGTACTTTCCTCTCTCTCTCTCTCTCTCCCCTCTGTAGCGTAATCACCATTACAACCCCTCCCTAAAGTGCTATATTGTTCTTGGCTAAACATGCCAAAAATATGGAATGAATATCATAACTCCCTTAAATAATTACACAAGGAAAAATTCTCCCATACAACTTCCCCTCTTAATTTGTACCTCATTCCAAGCATACTCTTAGGACTGGCTAACAGCTCAGGAACACACTCGGTTAAAAGCTCGTTCATGAATTAATGAATGAACAAGAATATAATCTAAGTCTTGAGCTTGACTAAGAGATCTCGAGTTTACGAATATAATCTAAGCTTGACTAAGAGATCTATGAGCCAAACTCGAATGCTTGGCTTAGCTCTATACAGCTCTATCAATACTGATCTAAAACAACATAAATAGAAAAAATAAAGCTAAGAATTTTGAATAAGTCCATTAAAATCCTGAACATCATACATTATTCTGCCTCCATATGCACCTCATACCAAACTGTGGTTTTAGAATTTAGATGCAGCAGACAAGAAAGTAGCACAATGTGATTGCATGGTAATACCTAGGTTTTGAGTGTCAACTGACCTTATCAAATAAGATAAGAAAAACTTCTATTGGTGCTCACTGCAACCACAAATTCTTGGACTTGGTAATTGAGATGGATCTATCCAATATGGCACTTGATAAGGTAGCTTTTCGCTGTCAACAACATGCTTTTAGTTTCTTATCCCAATGCTCTTAAATCCTCTTTCCCACTCAACCACACAGCAACATTATAGTCTTCAGGGGAAATTTTGGTTCAATGTGAAATGCACCACACTAAAGTCCTTGTAAGAAAAATTGTGCAAAAGATCTTCCCAGATCATGAAGACAGAAGTGAGATATAAAGCAAAGGATCTCCAAGATCATGTAGATATCTAAAGCACTGCATAGTCACTACTCCCTAGTCAGGAAAAAAAAATGACGAACAAGCAGCTCTAATCAAACATCCATGGAGTATGAAAGATGCAGGATGAATCCCAACTCCCACCAAAAATTTCGATATAGATATACAAAAGCAGTGGTATGTCATCATCATCAAAACACCGTCTTTTTAGGTCTTAAATTGTTGTTCAATTTGCTGTGATTTGATTTGTTTTTTTCTTCTTATTTCTAGTAAGCTTTGTTTTACTCTATGGCTACTTATTCCAAATTGATTGAATACTGATACTACTTCAGTGTCTGTGACTGTGATTAGTTACCAAATTGACCTAACTCAATTATATAGCAAGGCAAAAAAAAAGTTGCAAAATGGACCTAACTGAATGCAATATGATACGAGGAAACGAAGAAATGAAACACATCATTTTACTTCAAATATAGAGTAGGGTGTTCACAGCCTGATCCAGCCTACGACGAGCAAGGCTGATCCAGAAGAGGTGGCTGAAAAAACTCATGAATCTAAATTCTTGTCCTTGGTAAGGGCAATATCCGAGTTAATTCGACATACACCATCATATCGCTACAATTGAATAGACCAAATTATAACATTAGATCCTCGATCATCTTGCAACACTGCTTCAGTTAGCACTAGAAATTCTAATTCATGGCTTCTGGCTGTCAGATTATTTGTCTTTGGCAGATATATACAGGACATTTCTCCAAGATCATGTACATAAACATATTATGTCTAATAGCGTGGTCAATAAAAAAGTCAAAGAACACATCAGAAAGTAGAAAGGTCGAAGTAATACATCATTGTTGTCAATAGTATGCTGGCAGCGGGGGCATGATCTGGTTGGGTTGCTTTTCCACTTAACTTCTCCTGAACCATATGTGACAGAAGCACTCTTTATTTTGGTAGCAATTCTGTTACCATCAACAATCCATGATGGTCTGCATTGTTCAAACAATCAAAATATCAGAAACTTGAAAAAAACAAGATTCAAATGCATCACTGCTACATGAAGTACAGTGTAAATTTGATAAGAAAACTGTAAAAACATCTGTAAGAATTTTCATACTGTAGCATTGATACAAGTACAACCATCACATGTCATTCAGGAGTCAGGAAACATAATCACTGTAACATAAAATCTGTGTATGACAGACTGAATGCATCAGTTTCAACTTCTCTACACATAAAAAGGTAAATCTCAAGTTTGGGAAGCCAAACACATTTTTCAACCAAACTAATAGTAGTACTTAAATCTAAACAAAACATTTAAAAAAAAAAAAAAAAAAAAAAAAGGTCTGCTAAGTGCAAGCTATCTAATGTGAAATTAAAATAAGGACACATCCAAATAATCTCATGTAACACTTTCAACTATCACCTAATGCCTGTTAGTCCTACATTGATCGCATTCATTAGACACTTGGTACATTCTTCTTCTTTTTCTTTTCTCTCTTTTTGGTAGATAGAACTTAGAAGTGTGCAGCTAAACATTCACTGTTGGGCCAATGCTACAGGTCACGTCCAAGGAGAGGGGCCAAGGGCCCAGATCCAATCACCTAGTTCAGACACAAAGACTGAAACCAAGTACATGCCACATAGATCAATCCACAATGTTACACAAAGTTGGCTAAGTATCCTAAATGTATGGGTTAGAGGTGAAACAAAAATTGCTAGTGCTTGGCTGGAACTGAGGAGTCAATAACAACACCACCTAGTTGAGTCCCACTGCTACCAAAGTTTGGGAAGGTCAAGATGTATGCAATCTTAACCTTAGCATATACTTCTAATGAGATTATTTCCAATAGAGACATAGAAACATAGGGTTAATGCAACATAGATAAAACATTATAACTCAACTTCATCTCCCTCATTCATAGATTGATGGATAAAGTATTAACCAAAAATCAACCAGCTAAACCAATCAATATAAACTGCATAAGAGAAGACATCTAATCCAACATGATCTACAACAGGGAAATTGCATTTACGAGTGATTAAACAACCATTGACAATATCCGAAAGAGATCAAACATTGGAAACAAGAACCTAAAACAATTAACTACAAACTACAATATTGAAACAATAAAACTGGGAGGTGTGACCACATTTCTGCTTGTAATGGTGAAATGTAACCATTAAAAAACATTAAGCATAATACTTTCAAATTCTCACATAACTCCATCACCGACCAATGTCAGAATCTTACTTATCAAAATGTCTTTGTGCGGCCCATATAATAGGTGGCAATGGAAAAACCGCAAAAGAAATAGCTACAACTCCGAGTTACTTATATCTATGGAGGGGAGTAGATTTAGAGAAGGGAGTAGTAGTAATAACCCTGCTCCTCATAAACCAAGTGACCACACAAAGTTACAACAGTACCACTAGAGACTAGCCAAAGATTCTCCACCGATGCCGATAGATAGCTTGCCCCGAAAATGGGTTGGTCGTTTTCTTGCAAGTCATTCTTTATTCCATTTCCTCCTACCAAAAAAACTGAATCTAATTCTTCATGCCACTCTCACCATTACGCAATTCCCTCCCTTCATTTCCACTCCCATCATTCCCAACCCACTTAGGATGTGTTCATTTGTGTTGAAAAGATCTCAACAGAACTGAATAAAACGTGTTGAATAGTAAGTAGCAAAACTAAAGTGAACGAACTGAATACAAGTAGGTAAGTTGAAATGAACACACCCTTTGTCGTTGCCAATTAAGCTTCCCCAAACTCTTCATCTCAATATACCTAAAGAGAGTTATGACATTATCGGCTTCGTGATGGGAACTGGGAAGTCAGAATTTGTCAATATTCTCACAGAAAACTACATAATCCATGCCACTGACATCATCCACTGACCAGGGTAGACAAATTTATTTTCAAAAATCAAACAAAAAAAACACCGACGTGTTAAAAATTACCCACATCATCAAAACATAACACTGTTAACACAAAGAACTCATCTTTACCGATCAATCTATGCTAAAAGAACCGATTTTGCAACTACCCACCAAAAAGGTAAAAAGAAACAATCGATCGCTAAGTTAAACCAGTATATTCACTTCACTTTCAGCATAAATAACCAATCAAAGCAGCAAAAAGGATGGAGATTCAACATAAAGGGAATAAATTCAAACTTTAATTGGCATATAAATAAATCCCCACAAAAAGCAATCTTTGACATTGCTGTCAATTCAACCACATAGAGAAAAGAGAAGGGGAAATGGGAGCTCACCCGGCCATGAGAGAGAATGAGTCAAGCAATTGAAAGAACCCAATCTTCTTCTTCAACACCCTCACTGTTGAAAATGATGGAACCTGTTCATAATAGTCTGGTATGTTTCTACTTTCTGCTCTTACTAGGTTTTTGCTTATAAACTTTTTGCATTTTTCGCAATTATTATACTCTGTTCTGTGGTGGACCGGTGGTGGTCGTGGGTGTTTATTTCCAATAATAATTTTCCGTTTGCACAATATTTATTTCCCGTCAATCTATCTATTTGAATTTTGAAACCTTGTTCCTGTTTCTTTTCTCTTTTCTGACAAGAATCCCTGTTGAAGCTGAGTTTTCAAACATGATTGTTCCTTTTCTTTTTTCTTTTTTTTTTTATAGGAAAATTTGTGTGAAACCCCTCTTTGAAATTATTTTTGTACATAATTACTATTTACAAAATTTCCTTCGTAAAAACCACCAAAATGACTTATAATAACCGCTTTGTCCTTTTTTTTTTTTTTTGAGGTAAGAAAATGAGGACGTTAGGCCGCTTCATCTCGAAACAAAAACCTAGCGAAAAGAACCGAAAAATATCATCAAGAGTCACATCCAACGAACGAGTTCAGAAAACCGAAGAATCAGAAAGATGCGCAATAGCTGCCATCCTGTCAGCCGCTCTATTCCCTTCCTAGTGGATATGAGATACAATACATGTATTAAATGGAGCCAGGAAACAATGAGCATCAATAATAAGATTGTGGATGCGCCACGGGCAAATAATTTCACCTCGCACAACAAAAATAGTGGCCATACTATCCCCTTCAATATGCAGCTTAGTAAATCCCCAATCCAATGCGTAACGAACACCATTACTCAAAGCAGTCGCCTCGGCAACCAAGAGTGGTTACCAAGATTAGACATACCAGCACCGCAAAGCCTCCCCATCGAGTCTCTAATCACAAACCACTTTGCCCTTACTAAGGGTGATTATTGGACAACTGTATTTTAATTTATTTTTTTCTTCCAAGGAAAAAAAAACCACCACCCATCTCCTTCCATTCCACTCTCTCTTTCTTTATCCTCCTATACCACCACCATTCTTATCCCCTTGACCATCAATCACGGTTTACCTTCACGACCTAAGGCATTATATAAGATTATCCCTCCATTTTTCCTCATCTTTACCTCCTTTTCTCTATGCTCCCGAGCCATCACCATAATCACTGTCCCCACACCTTCACACACCATAATCCTAATTGAAAATGGAGTCTATTAAATACCACCCCAAAAATTAGTAAATACCACCCAATAAAGTGCAAAATACCCATCTAACCCCTAACCCCAAATTACACCCATCTTCCTATTTCTCTCTCTTCTGTGGCTCCCTTGTTAATGCCTCTCTTTCCTCTGTTAAATTT